>OMNN01041317.1:0-20153 GCA_900302755.1 Chromis chromis
GGCCTCCTGTCTGTCGGTCTGTCTCTCTTTTATATATATATATATATATAGATATACTCACTCTTTTTTGTCTTTTCATTACAAGAGAACATTTAGGAAAATATAATACAAAATTTAATACAAGAAATATAGACTACACTGGCTAATATCACTTTGAGTGATGAGTAGCTTCTTTTGTATGCAATTTTTTGTTGTTTTCTTCCGACTCTTTGTAGTTTTTTATTTTTTTGGTCAGACCCGTCATGGTGGACCGGCCCTTTTTGTTTTTAAAGTGCCAAGCTCTAAAGACTGCCAGAGACCGGGGCTAATGATTATTAAATGGTCAGAGAGCGACACAAGCGCCTCCTCCGTCAATAGTGACTATTGTGCATAAGTTACAGACGAGTTAGAGAAAGAGACTTCACCTACGTTGGCCTTCAGCAGCGCTCAAAGCTCCAGAAATAAGGAACAGATAGCAGAGAAAGTAATACTCCTGTTACAGAAATGAAAAGTGAACGTGATTAGTTTGCTAAGATAGCTAAAATAGGTGCCTCTAAGAAAGAAGATAATCATTACAGCTGGCCCTTGTGTCCACAGTTACAGCTTTGACTTGTTAATCAGAATAATACAAATAAAAAAATAAAAAAATCACAGTCACACATGAATACCGCTTGAAACTGAAAAAGCAACAGAGCTGTAGAGGAATGCACATTCTGGGTAGATGGCATTGTGCACACAGAGAAGGATCCATTAGTGAAAAAAAAAAAAAAAAAAGGGGAAGACAGCCCAGTTTCCTGCAGGTTCGCTGTCTACAGGGTAAAATGGGGGGGAAAGAAAAAGTCTCCCGCAACACCTCATGGTCCACCAGAATCAATTTGACGCTCATAGCTTGCATCTGCCTCTTGTATTTATTGCTACATCAATTAGCTACTGAGAAGGAAACACAAGATATGACTCAATATTTAAAGGAATAGAGTTTTAGTTGTGAGGCAACTCCTTTTTTTCGTTTGACATAGTAGTCCATCCACACCATAGGGTGGTATAGTGTAGTGGTCAGTAGTGTGGAGTAGTGGTTAGGCAGCCCAACCAGAGGGAGACATGAGGGTCTGGACAGTAACTGTACATCTATTTACATGATTTCTTCTCTGCTACAGCTCTGGAACTTTTTCGTGTTGTCTTTTTGCCACACTTGGTGATAAAGACGTGACTACGTGCAGAGTTTGAAGTCCTGTTTTAAGTCGCGAGCTTATAGAAGTATTGCTGTGCCTTCGTTACTTTGCTAAAAAGTTGGAAGTTAAAGCAGGGGTTCCATATTTTTGGGTCACTTTTTTGCTGACAGTTTGATGTGAAGATCAACAGCACCCTCATGTGCGCTACAGCCAGCAGCTAGTTAGCTTAGCATACAGAATAGAAACCGCTGGTCTGGCTCTGTCCAAGCTAAAGAAATATGCAGAACCACTAAAGCTCACCAATCAAAATGTTATATCTTGTTTGTTTATTGTTTACAAAAACCGTCTAAGAACATCAAAATGGAGTACGACAGGTCACCAGCTAGACTATTTCTCCGCCAGGCAGCCTACTTCCACATGACTCCCATAAAATTACAACTTAACACTAAGTTTTGTACAGAATAAACACATAACTTGTTCTATATAACATGTTCATTGGTGAGGTTTAGAGGTGCTGGAGGCAGATCCACCACCGTTTCCAGCCACTCTTCTCATCTAACTCTCAGCAAGAAAGAGAATGAGTGTATTCCCCCCGACATTTTTCAGCAGTCAGATGTTTCAAGGAACCCGCAGGACATTTGCAATAACCTCTCCTGTAAATCTTATTGTGTAAAAGGAAGATGCCGTGTGACGAAAACAACTTTCGAGGTCCCAATGTTGCATATATTGCCGAACAAACAGAAGTGCTATACCTTTCACATCACACACTAAGTGCAACGTCTTGTCTGTGTATTATTGCCACATGAAAATGACTGTAGCTTATATTTAGTTTTTGACCTCTCTTAAACTTCTCTCTCTACACACATAAACACGCACACCAATTAACAAGTCAAAGCTGTCCACCGTGCCACAGAATTCCTAGATAAAAACCACAAACTTGGCTCTGCACTCTCTGAGCCTGCGGCAACGCTAGGTAGGGGTTGTGAGGGCAGTGAGAGGGCAGGAGGGGCAGGTTCAGGCAGGATACAGTAGGGTGAGGTAGGGTCAGTGGTTGGGGGGTGGCAAAGGAAGGCTTAATTGGCATTTCAGCCTCGTGTGCTTCCTGGAGAGTCGTGGCCGGGAAGGAAAGAACGGGTTCGGGGTATGCCGCCATTGTGAACCGGTCTGACGTAGGTAGTGGGCGGCGTTGGCAAATCGAGGGGGAGGTACGGTGAGGAGAGGAAAGCATGGGGTGAGGAAGCTGGTTGAGAGATGGATGGCCGCTGCGGTGTCTAACAGTGGTGCGGCTGCAGTCTGTGGGAATGTGTGGCTGTGTAGCTGGTGTCGCTGGAGCTGCTCTGGAGGCTGTAGTGGTCCTCCTCCTCCTCCTCCTCCTCGCCGTCGCTGACACTGTCCACGCTGTCTGCCTCGCCAGGGGTGAACTCCATGCCCTCGATGTCCACCTCTGCACGCGAAGAGAAAAGAAAACACGCAAGGTTATTTTCAGTATGTTTAAAACAGAGCAAGAGAGAGGAAACTGTTTATTTCCACCCAACTGTGGGCATATTTATTAGGGAGCCTGCTACGGCTGTGGATTAACCCTGGATTTAGGCAGCTATTAGCTCTGGGCAAACAGGCAGATCTTTGTCCTGCCACAGGTAATCCCCATCCATTGATAAACAACTGCATGTGTGTTTACCTCATCCAAGGATGAGTAAACAACTTCAACAGTTTAAACCAAGCATTTCGGGGAAGTCTGTGACACTGAAGATGAGCAGATTCTCTCCTTAAGCTGGGGGTACGCACAAAAACAACTAGTTCGTACAGCAAAGCACAAAAGTGTTGATATCAGCCACACTCGACAGTTAGTCCTGGAAAGCATTCATAGCATTGTAATCATAAAAATTAACAAAATGCCGTGTAAAGACAGGGATAGGTTCAATCCCTGCCAACTTTCTTCCCTCCGCACACCTGGCCTACTGTTGCACCGTCCAAGAAGCACTGACACCTTAAGTCTAAAGAGATTTTCAGGATAATAGCCTTTAGATAAAACTTGATTCTGACGTCAAACAACTACAGATTACTGTGTTTTTATTATTTCTGCTGTTGGCACGTGACAAAGTTGTTGATCTGCTACAACCTGCACCAGTAAACACGATCACATGACACAAAATCTCCGACCAATAGTAGCTAAAGAGGAGAGCCAGACTTCTTTATCTGTAATCTGAGGTGTTAACATTTGACCCCAGGGGCATCACTTGTAAACAACCCCGGGGCTAATCATCGATCACAGAGCTGTATCAGTGGACAATGAGAGGAGTGCAAACAGCCACACAGCTCTAATCCGATGTATATTTGGGTGAAAGCCCCTATAAAGTTGTTTAGAGAAGTTATTTACAGGTTCTAGCTTCAGAGTATTTCTGTCAATACCAGCCAGAGCCATACCTTGGCGTTAGTGATTTGCATCAAACATGGAGGCAATCCATACTTATTTACATTGAGGTCAGCAGTGCCCAAGAACTACGCATTGCAAACTTATGACAAGTCCTAACTCCTGCAGCAGTCTCTTGAATTAATTAATTTGCAACTTTCGATGCACTCTAGAAATGTATGTATGGAAGAACTTTACATTAAAGATAAGAGAAGTGAAATTCCCAGTGTCAAAGTTGGAACACAATGTGAATTAACTGTGCTTTATGAATAAAGGTAGCTTGACTTGACCCCTGTTTTAATACCACTGGTACCCCTTTTCCACCAAGAAGAACCAGGTGCTAGTTCGGTGCTTAGTTGGTTCAAATCTCGTTCCTCCTAAGAACCGGTTTGCTTTTCCATTGGCAAGGAGCCAAGTTGGAGCCATCGCGTTGCCATAAAACGACTACGCTTGCATCGATTACATAGCAGTTAAACAAACTCAATAAGTTGATGATAATATCTATGTTTATCTTTATAGATGGTCTTAAGGCTGTTTGCGAGGTGGAGGTCGCCTGTTGCCCGGCACATCCGCGTATCCGCGACACAATTGTACCGGATTTCAGTGCGCAACAGTTTGTGCAAAGCTTCCGTGTGTCCCGGGAGTCATTACATTACATCTGCGATTGGACCCAGGATGTCCTGGAGAAAAAGGACACAAATTACCGCTTGTGTGTCCCTTTCCACTGTTGATCGTTGGTCACGATAACCCCGTCCCAAGCCCCTGACGTACTCAGTGCTTAGCTCTGGCCCAGCAGAGAGTTGGTGCTTGCTAAGCACCAGTTTTTAAAACCTGGAGCCGGTGCTTAGATGGTAGAAACACAAAGAACTGGTGCTAAGTCAGGCTCTGGCTCCAAACTAGCACTGGAACCAGTGGAAAAGGGGTATGGTTGACTTTTTAAAGCCGGTGTACCTTGCTCTGAGTCGGTGGAGATGGTGGAGCCCATGCTGTCAGTGCGGATGCGCTCCACGGATCCCGACACAGAGAGCTGCTCCAGGCGGCGTTTGAGGTAGCGGTGCTCTCTCTGAAGCTGCTCCTTCATGTTTAAAGCCTTCCTGTCCTGCTCTTCCAGCTTCTACAAACACACACACAGAAAATGCCAAGAATTACTGATAATGTTGCTGGACCCAAACACCTGTTTACATTCTCTTAACGGTACAAATAATGTGCAGCTCCTCCTAAAGGTCACTTTATTGCTTTCCCTTACAGTGCATTGCAACAGGAAGCCAAAACTTATTGTGAGGGAACACAAAATGTCATCTTTGTTGTTTACATAGGAAAAGCTCACAATAATATGACATATAAATCAAAAGTTCCAGGATTTGACCTTTGTATTAACAAGAAAGACAGCTCATTACTGCATACAACACATGCATGTATGTAAATAAGCATATTTTCCTTTATGTTTTCATATTTTATCTTTCCAGTAAAAGATAACATAGGACTAAACACGAGTACACAACAGAAGATGTGAACAGATTCTTCATATTGTGATCACCGTATTATTCTCAAAATTGCTATTGCTTTAGAATCCAGGGTTAACTTTGCCTTAATTCAGATTCAAGTGGCATAAAGTGTAAAAGCTTATGAAACCAAAGGTTGTCTTCTATCTTCTTACAATCAGAACAAAACTCCACAACTTCACAACAGAGAGTATTTACCAACGGCAAATTTCAGCATTTCATTGGGGAAGTAGCCGAATGACTGTGTGAGGTTCACAGGACAGAAACTAAAAATGTGTGATTATATTTTGCACTCCTTTGCATATGAAAGTTTTCGGTGGTGAATCAAAGCCAAGTCGAACACGTGGCCTCTTGTGATCCGAGAACACACGACTCAATGACGAGAATTAGCGCAGATCGTCTGAGCAGAGAGGACATGCATGATAAACAGGAAATGAAGGGTTAAAACTCGCTATGTCTGGATTTTCCACCGACCACACTGTTGCTGCTTGTAAACAGCAAGATCAGTACAGCGTGTCCTAAACTCTACTTGCAGTTCATCTTCCAGAGCAACATTAAGAATCAAATTATCCGCATTTTTTAAGCTCTTTTGTGTCCCTTGTCCTGCTACTTACTTTCTTGAGCATCTTGAGAGTTGTCAACTGAAACTTTTAATGAATCATGGAAGACAAGTCCGCCCTAAACTAACCAAACATCATACTATCTCCTGCTACATATCAGCCACCACGCCTCCTGAATATTCCAAAAAGGTTTTTTTTCTTCCTTTCAATCTTTTTCTTCTTTTTTCCTGGCAGGCCCTGTGCTACTCTGACAGAGATTAGACAACAATAAAACATAAAGGAGAAAAAAAACAAATTGCTAAAAGATACAGGAAAAGTTGTTTTGTGCTCAGAGAAGAAAATAACTTTCCGAGGAGACTTTTTGATCAATAGGTTTTTTGTTCGTTTAAAAATGTGTTTCATAATGTACCAGAAGGCCACACAGATGCTGTGAAACTGGTGGCTTTGCCCGACCAGCAGATCATCAAAACCCCATGATATTCAATTTATTATAATAGAAAGCATCAAATCACATCTGACAGTTTGGAACCACCCAAAGTTTTGCATTTTTGCTTGATGAAGTTTCTGTGGCAAACAAATTGTAGCTCTGAACGTGTAATTTTTCAAACAGAACAGCAGACATGTTGTGGGCTTTTTTTTTTTTTAACGCTGTGTTTTTTTTTGTTTTAAAGTACCTTGATGTGCATCTTGGCCCTTTTCAGCAAGCTCAGAGTGGTGTGTCTCGTGCTGTCTGGACCCAAAGGCACCAGCTTCTTCAGCTGCTCCAAATACAGCCGTAGTTTGGCACGTCTGCAAGCACACAAGCACAGAATGAGTCAGCACACATCCTCCAGCAGATAGTGAGAAAGCACCTACACAAACAGGCTGAGAAGAGCTTATCCACATGTTCCTAAAGGGCAGAGACAAATACTGCTCCCCGTACGGTGTGAATTTCACGTCCTGTTCTTGTACTCGAAAACTGCTAGACTGGTGACTGAGTGCTGCGTGATCGGGGTTGATGCTCTGCAGCTTTGGTTTCACTTGTGACTTTGAGCTTGACCGTGAGACTTTTTCAAAAGGTTGAGGGTGTAAAGAGTGTCTGTGGTTACAAATGTTCAAAGCTCACGTAGGCTAGTCATCCACAACAAAAACTGCGCCGTATATCTGCAAAACTAACATATTGGATTGCAATACCACCACGTTGAATCTTTACCAACCTTTGCTCTCATTGCATTTTTCACTAAATAAACGGTTTCGATCCTGCGTAATAAAATGTAAATAGCAACACAAATATCTAACCAGATATTCAATAAAGTAATCAGTGCAGTCCAGAGGTCAAACAGACAAATATGAGTGAGGTATATTACATTTATTGTTGTTAAGATATTTGTTTTACAGATTGTAGATTGTAGGTAATCTCACCCAGCCACAGTTTATGGGACTTTCTTTATCAACAAGAGCCGTTCTCATTATACTCCCACACATGACATACATTCTGCACTACAAACAGGCCCTTAATATGGAGGCCTTTTTCAGTTTTTTTTTTTTTCATGAAATTGAATATTCCCTTTGTGATTTACTGGCCTTGGTTTCCATTTGTGAGGTTGGCATTTGCAAAAACACACGTATGCAAGAACTCAATTCAAGATTCGAGGGCTTTTATTTGTCACATGCTCATAATATGTGCAGTGAAATGCAAATAACTGTTGTCAAGGCTGTGCAATAACAATATTAAATTTAAAAACAATAGAAAATTAAAGCTGAAAGCAGCGTTGAACGGGCTCTCGCATCGTGCTGGTCGGCGATCGAGACAGGATATCGCCATATGCATGTCATCAGGCCCTGACTTTGATCGCGCATGTCAAGTTTGAGGCCGATTGGAGCACGTACAGACTAGTACATGCTCCAATCAGCCTGTCTAACTACGGGTAGTTAGACAGCATTTCCTGTTTCATGGCGTACTGGCGACTTAGACAGGAAATCACCATATGCATGTCCTCAGGGCCGGACTTTGATCACACATGTAAAGTTTGAGGCTGATTGGAGCATGTACAGGGTAGTTAAGCAGCACTTGATGTTTAACAGCGAAACATCAAAGTTCAGGGGGCCGCCATGACCACGCCCTTAGACTTTTACAGAACATTTTGATAACTTTTAATCACAAAGGCCTGTTATATATACTGTGAAAATTTGAGGTGTCTTGGAGCAGGGTTCTCCCAAGTAGCCGGCGACCGGCGATTTTCTCCGGGTAGTCAGCTTGACGACCCCGGCTACCTAGGACTGGTCTGGCAATTTCTGTGCTCTGGATATACGGATGACTTTAATTGAGTCCACAAAATAGCCAAAATACTCAATTTTGCGGACTCTAGTTAAGTCCGTCTGTCCGTCCGTCTTTCCCGGCGGCGCCGCCGCCGCAAGAGGCGAATATTCGGATATTCGTCATTAATTGGACCCGAATATCCGGAGCACAGAAATTGTGGACCAGCCCTAGGTAGCCGGCGGACTAGCTAGAGAAAATCGCCGGTCGCCGGCTACTTGGGAGAACCCCACTTGGAGTTACCCCGTATGCGGCTATAGTTCTTGAAAATGAGCAAAATCCTCACAGTTAATTAAAAATGGCGGATTTCCTGTTGCATTGTGGATATGGATTCTTGAGGCTTTTTTTGTGCGTCTTCTCATGATACATACTGTATGTGTACCAAATTTCGTAGCTCTAGGTGAAACTAACTGAATATAAACCCTTTTTTTTTATTTTCAAGGGGGCGCTGTGGAGTCATTTTGCCATTCACATGTGTAATTCCCCCAAAATATACATTTTTTGCCAGGTCTGATGTCCGTGCAAATTTGAGTTTTTCATAAATAATGCAAATAATGAGTTTTTGAGCATGTTTAGGGCCAGAAAAGTGTGCGGAAAAATAATAATAATCAGAGCAATTTCAATAGAGTTGGTGCTCGAACCCTAATTAGAAAAAAGTCACAATGTCATAAATAATGAGGTAGAGATCTTAAACTAAAGTGCAGTGTGCAACGTCATCTAACTACCACCCTTACTAACACCTATATCCAGGGCGCCACAACACACTGGCCCATATATGACTGTGTATTGTATACTGGTGAAGTACTGTCCACCACAGCTGTTCTAAACCCCGTGTGCTTCACAAATTGTCAAACCTGCAATGCACTAGAGAGCCCTTGAACTCACAGTGTAGAAAAAATCCTTACTGAGCAAAATGGCAGCGATGAGATGCTTCTCATCTGCTCTGGTGACTCCGCTGACTGAAATCAAGACACAAACTGTGACCCCAGAAAACCCTGCATCCCTGCCAACACCCTCCAGGCCAACAACCCTGGATGCTCAAGTAAACAGTGCGCTGGATGCGCCATTTGGATGTTTATCTGAATGATAATGAAGACAAGGCAAAGTTAGGCTTTTGTGTGGACGCAGCGACTTTCTATGGTTACTGTATATGATTTAAAAAGGGACTGCTCTCATTCACGATATTTTTATCAGCAGATCCCCTCTCTGTCCTTGGCCCATTCAGATTTGCTCATAAAGGCCTTTCAATCCTCCATTAGTCAAGCTAGTCCATGAACCGTTTCTTTGTTCTGAGCTAGTCTTCCCCCTTTTCTCCTGTTCCTTTGGCTAACTCCGGCTGAACGGTAAACAAACTCCAACAATGGAAGGTCTCCGCTGGCCATCGCTGCAACCACAATAAACCTAATCAGAGAAATGAAGCTCTCTGGGGCTGGCTGCAGAGCTGAGCACACATTAGGCCGCGGCTAGTGCACAAGCATACACAGTCTTCACACATGCACACATCTTTTTTTTCTTTTCAGAGGAAGGGCGTCACCTGTATTTTTCACATAAAGTTAGACCCTCTCAGTAGCCCCGTCTGTTTCATTTAGAGGTCGATCACAGACGGCCCGTAGGCAACAGCAGAGTCTCAGTGACTAAACATAATACCCTAATTTCATCTTTAATTTTGATGGATTTGATTCTAGTCAGAAAAATGCACAGGATTTTTGGATATATATGAGGAAGATTAGCACAAAAGCCCTTTAAACAATCTCTCTCCCCTCTACAGGTACATATAGGTGTTTCCACGAAAAAGGGCGTGTGAAAGTGCTCTCATTCTTTTATCTTCTCCTCTCCCCCCACCAACCATCCGCTGAACCCCCTCAACCCCCTGCTCCACCCTGCCAACACCAACACACCCTCATCCCACTGGAAAACAAGTGTCTTCTGAAGACAGGGGCGGGGGGCCACCTCCGACCTGCCCCAGTCCAGCCACATGAAGCACTTGGTCTGCAGCCAGGGGGAAGCGGGCAGGAAGGAGCAGGGGGTCTGGAGCAGGGAGAGACGGGGGGAGGGAGAGAGAGAGAGAGAGAGGGGTGTTTTTCTGGAAGGGAGTGGGGTCCGAGCGAGTGGATGACTTTCTCTCGGGGTTGAAAAAAGGGCTCTTTGAGTGCAGTGTGCTCAGCTGCACAAGGCAGCGCTCCACACACATCATCCAAAGGGTAACTTGAGCCAATGAGCAACCATCTTGCACCCCACCCAACCCCCCATCCCTCTCTTGTATTGAAAAACAAAAACAAGGCGTTCCCCCCCGTACACTCGGCCTGACTACCCACCCCTTCCTCACCTCTTCAGATGGTGTTTTTACTTTTTACTCACTTTTTCATCTCAGGCCCCACACACGTGTGCTCACCACATATTTTACCTGGCACGTCCAGGTCAGAAATGTGCTCCGGTGCACTTTCAACCATTGCTTTTACTACATACATGCGAATGTTTGCACTTCTTTGTATTGAAGCCTTCAGAAATGCCACTTGTTTTCATTATACCCTATATCAAAAGCAGACACCTTGCCACTCCACACCCATGGTGAGGTGGAGGCTGACCATACTTGTTTTCTGGAGTAAGCTTTCTGTGAAATGAAAGTATAATGGAATATGCCACTCTGAACAACATGTATCTTGTGATTATACAAGGAAGAGACAAACCAGACAGTGGCATAAAATTTAACTTCCAAAGTACGAGAAATGGCTTGATATTGTTCAGGAAGTTGAAAAGGCCACCTATCTTGACCTGTTAAAAGTGCTGACCATGAACCATTTACATGAACTGATTTACAAAACAAAGAGTCTAACTAAACGAGCAGTTTCACATTCGGGAAAATAGAAATTTCATTGCTCTCTTGCCAACAGCCGAGAAAACTGAAACCCCTCTGATGTCCTTACAGTAAAAAAAGAAGCTAAGAGCAGCAGACAGTTAGCTTTGGCTTAGCATAAAGACAGAAAACTGGGGGAAACAGCTTGTTTGCAATATGACAGTGACAACAGGATTTGAGGAAGTCTTTGCACTCAGCCAAGAAAAACTCTGGCACAAAAATGTTTTTGTCGATGGAAAGCTACATGTTTCTGATGCATATCAATAAAACTGGACCTACAGTAAACCTGGCAGCGTGTCCCTGACAGCTCCCTCGCAGCAGCATGTGTTCCCCTGCCACGAGACACACTCGCTGCTTTTCTTCAAGAGCACACAGCCGATTTGGAGCGGAGTATAGGACCCTCCCTCACTCACGTTTGTTATTCCTAAGCCAAGCCCTGGTCACGCAATGTTTATCAGATTGCCTAAAACAGCTATGCGAAGTGTGGCACCAGATGAACACGAATGTTGTGTCCGTGACAGAGAACAGACAGTTCGCACCGCCTGGCACACATGGTTCCGAATCACATCAAATTTTCCAATTTGTCTGGTTTGAAAATAGGATGGTCTTTGATATTCCAGTCATGAACAGTGTCACAGTGTGAGACCATTGGTGCGGTGTCACATGATTTGTAGTTGGGGCAGAGCACTGGCTTGTTCAGACACAGTGCAAAAGTCAGGGTTTAATTTGCACAACGGACACAATACGCCTGGAATAATATCAGTATTATGTTGCAGCAACAGCATCGAAGCCTGAAAAGATACCAAAGCTGTAAAAACAGTATGCCTTTTAAGTTGAGGATATAATAGTGAATCTGCAACTTGATTTGCCCAGGAGTCATGTCTGCACAGAAATCACCACCTGACTGTTCTCACGTGCCGAGTACCACGGGATGATTTGTGTCTGATCTCTGCCCTTCTCTCCCCCTCCTCTTTTCTCTCCATCAGGGGCTCAGTGCCAAAACAAAGCAAAGACTGGGGAGAAAAAAATGAACTTTTGCTCAGAAAGCAGCACGCTGCTGAAACTGGAACAAGCTATTTAAACTGCTGACTTATGCTCCAAGGTTGCTGGGTACAGATCAGGCCTTTTCTCACACACCTGCTTGCACTTTGGGCCTTGGAAGGAGAACAACCGTGGAAATGTTGCTCAAGTGTTTCTGCAGCAGCCTGCGTACGTCTGATTGACGCATATTGATGGACATTGTTGTATTCTGCACCAGAGAAAAGAGGTGACCAGTTGTGCAATGTGCACACACACAAAGTGCTTCACACACACTGTCCTGGTGGCCACAGTGTGTCCCAGGACGGCTCGATCGGCACACAAAGAGCTGCAGGGCCTGAGAAGGCGAGCTAGTGCAAACAACAGGCCTTCACCCCTTACTCGCTGTACTGTTTAATGAACTTTCCTCAACCCATACGCACAGGACCGAGTAGCTCATCTGGCACCGAGCCAAACCTGCTAAACAAAGGTCAAAGGTCATCAGAAACACCAGTGCAGTGTTTCCCCTCGCTGCCAGAGCTGCCTCGGTATGCTCCCTGTTGGGTTTTAAGAAGAGAAACTGCGACACCGTGCCTCTGGTGTTGTTCTGACTTGAGCAGTGTGCAGACTGGATCTGCTCAGCTTTCAGCTCAATAATGCAATAATATAATCTCAAAATGCAACATATCAAACTGGAGGGTTTTGTCATTTGACGTCTCAAAAATAAAGAGGATGAAAACTGTGTTCTTAAGGGCTTAAGGGATAATTCCAGGTCATTACAATGTAGATCTCATTTTTAGAGTTCTGGCCACCATTCTTACCAGTAGAAACACTGCACTCATCAGGTAAATGTCTAAGATCTGGAAAGATGGCAGCTAAAAAAAAGGTCTGACTCACTGTATTTGCCATAGTGGTGCATGCACATAGTTTTCTGCTGCAATCTGAACTCATCACTGATATTCTGGATGTTTGTTTTAACATGGTTGAGTTGAACCAGGAAGTCAGTCTGGGTAGTAACTTAATTATCTTTGGTTTCTATTCCAAATAGGTTTGCCCACATGACACCAAATATTCAGCGATTCGCTTGGAGAGTAAAATATTACCTAAAAAAAACTACAAACAAAAGAAGTTGTAATATTCTAGAACTAAACTTTAAGTATATTTTTATACATCCTATTTGCTGTTCTTAACTTTTGAGTATGATACAACAACAAAAAACGTCCCCCTCTCTGCTATGGGAAGTGAAAGTGGGGGCTGCATTGCGTGAGTGTGGATCACTATGGTGACGTGGTGGAATTTGAGGTTGCCACTGGAGTGGCTCTACATCTGGCTGGCAGGTTCCTGGGGAGTACGAGGCAGATGGAGGGAGGTTTGAGGTGGTAAGGGTCCCTACCCAGGGGCCGGCCGACTAACGCAACACACACAGCCTTTCAGCAGCCCTTCATTACTCTCCCTGTCACCCTGCAGGCCTGCCCCTAACATGTTTACATTTACCAGAGATCTGATGTGCCGTCTCAGAAAAACAAGATGGGAGAAAAATAAGACTGCAGCTCATGTGAAACTCATGAAGTGGTTCACCACGCTGCCCACGCCACTGAGAAGAAAGACACACACTGAAGCACAAGGAGACACGAGAGGCTTTTATCACGCTGATATGAAATGTCAGTCGTCTGGGACGAGCTGTGTTTGTTTTCTGTCATCGAGGACGCCACACCCACCCGCTGTGTGCAGTGACAACTGAAAGGCGAGACAGACGGATACAAGTCCCCCATAAACACATTCTCCTGACGGCAGGAACATGGAGCTGGCTCTCACATGACTCTGTTCTCACACGCAAGCGCTGCAAACAGAAACCTGAACACACCACAACAGGATAGCAGAGGGAGGGAGGTAACTTTTCTTGTCATAGAATTACTCCAAAGAAAAGGCTCTGCATGCTTTACTGGTGATTAAATAACCGGAAACAGCAGAATTAGTGTGCTACTCACTCGTTGTAGTAGTATTTCCACAAAACAAACTGGAATTTCCACTGGGCGTGCTTGGGAATGCCTACTAATTAGATTCATTTGATAGTTTTCGTGTACTGAAACAATCCCCTGTGCAAGCATGGATCATTACAAAATCCCTTCCTCAGCACAGTCAGCTTACAGTGGTGTTAACAGAAAAACAGATGTCAAGTAGAATGTAAAGAAGAGAGCGTGTGAGCATGCAAGGGGGGGGTGAACATAGAGAAAGGTTTCCCTGTGTATCTCTGAATCATCTCAACAGCATGTCAACTGACACGACCTGAACATTAATTGCCTTCCGCTGCGTGTATTGGAAAGTACATCTGCAAATGTTGGACGAACTAGCAGAGACAAGTTCAGCAAGCTCAATAAAAACATTCCCCTGACATGGCAAGGTCGGGTTTTATAATGATCCTTGTCAATGATTAACACACAGGAGTCTAGTGGCATGAGAGGAGATTCCAGGCTCAGTGTTGACTGTAAAAGTTGAGCTTCTTAAAAGAAGGTTTTAGAACAGGATGGTGGGGTCCAATTTGAGGATCTGGGCCGTAGGGCAAAACTGAGGGCATCAGGAGAAGAGCAAAGAAGACATTTCTACTGCACAAAGTCATGCTCATATTATCAGACTTCCTGAATCTTCTACTTGTTAAGGATCACAGTGTATTGGTAGATTTTCAGGGCATTGGAAGTTATTAAAAAGGGAAGAAAGAAAGACACCTGTTAATAGGTGGAAAGGCTTATGCAAGGTGGTGTTGTGGTGGAATATACAACAACTAAACTAGACAGAACAAGGAAGAGGTGGGAGCAGATGGTGAATGACAGAATGCCTGCAGCTCTAATCCAGTCTTTCAATGCATAATCAAACAAATAATCACTTGCAACTCCCTGCTTGCCAAAAAAAACAGGCCGCACCAAACGCAGATGTGGCTGCAGAGCGTTCTAGTAATACTCGGCCTGCTAGTTCTGTGACCCCCATCCATCCACAGACTCTCCCCCTACGCCGCCTCTCTTACTTAACTCTGCATTCCAGTGTATGTGTGTATGCTCTGCTGACCTGAATTTCAGGCTGCCTGTTTGACACACACATAGCAGCCACGTCCTACTCTGCCTCGCGTCCCTCCCTTCAGCAGCGCTCAAGAATGCCTTCGTCTCCTCCTCCCGAGGCGCACCAGGCCCAAAACCAAACCATGAATGGTTCCATCAACGCACTTTTCTTCTTGTTCTCCTCCGCTTCACGTCTTTCTTTAATTGCTTATTTTTCTTTGCCCTTGAAACCTACTCCCAGAGCCATGCACACACCTTGTTAAAAGTGCATCCCACACTGCTGTTTTTATGAGCATCAGCTGTTTTGCGCCAGTGAACCAAGTTTACTGCGGAGTACCCTGCAGCAGCAACACCTGAGAGGGAGCAGGAACATTCTCACCTAAATCTAGGTCCAGAGCGGCCGTGTTCACGTACTCAAATGTCTCTGTGTGAGCGCACGAATGCACGAAAGGCTAACGGATCATCCACAGGCTTTGCACAAACACACAGTCGTCCACAGATAGCATATGTGCAGCACCCGCAGCCGAGTTTGACCCGAGCGAGTTGAATAACTTCTCAATGTCGGGTGACCTCAGGGTGGAGAAATTCCACATGGGACCTGAGCTGCTGACCTCCAGCTGTAGACTGTTTCTTATTCTTACTTCACATACAGCCCGGTTAGAACCCAGTTTGTCCTCAGGATAGATCCACTGACTTCAGTAAATGTATAACACTGCGAACACGCCCATTCTGTCGTAAGGCCGAGCAATATGACAAAATCAGGCCATTGTGGGTAATGTTGCAGACTAATAGGCAGTAAGTGATTTTTGAATTCTAATGAAAGAAACTTTTTTCAGGCATTTAACTCCCTAGAAGTGCAGAAAAAGCACTTTTTTCTCTGCAGTTTCTCAGGAAAATTACACACTGTACTCACTTACAGGAGTAAAGTTAGTCAGAAATACTAAGAATTGGTCAAGTCATTCTTTAAATCAAAAGTTCTAAACATTCCTGAGTGCCAGCTTCTTGACTGTCAGAATTTTCTTGTTTCTTTCTTGCTACTGAAGTGTATAAAATCTGGAACTCCCAACCAGTCAGTTTAGAACTGATGAAGCCTCTTGGATGAGAGGTGAAACGTCTTCGAGCTAACTCAACCAAGTCCAGATGCTACGATTGAAACTACGAGGATAACCATGACCTGGATGACTGAGAACCTTTACAGACATAAAATCACATAAACCTTGATTTCGCACAGCTGTAGTAGACTCTAACAGTAGGTCAACATTAACTGATTTTTATGTTGTAATAAATTACGACATGGCCTACAGGTGTTTTAATCACAGACTGTGTACAGTACATCCTTTATAACTATGGGTTGTTAGCTGCATGTAACGCCTTCAAGTCGCCAGACAAAAGATGAATGTAACTGACATTGTGACAGCTGAGGAAGTTAAGTACACGTGCATGCGAGCATGTGGATGTCACACTATAATCAAAGCTGGAAGAAATAAAGGAACTTTCCACAGTTTGTTCATATAGCAGCTTCTAAGAGGCAAACATGACATTTGATTTAAAATATAGGCTTTGGCCTTAACACCAGCTGCAATCACAAGAAAATTTACAATCTGTAAAAAAAAAAGTGCATAACAGGACGAACTTCAATATAATTTTTTTTTAAAGTTGCACCTCAAAACAGGCACAGATGAGTTTTATCACTCGGTGAAGATAAAGGCCCTCTGTGAGAAGGCAGCGCTCCCCCTCCTCCTTACTGAATCAGGTTTCTGCTGACTCAGACACTTTTAGTGGGCAAAAAGGAGAGCCAGAATAAGGAGAAGGGGAAAAAAATAGATAACAGAAAAAACAGATGTGGTCTCTGGAGAAAGAGGGAGACAGAGTAGACGGCAAGGAGGTAAAGTAACAGGGCTACGGGTTGGACTCCCTCCCACTGATACACCACCATAACTCAAACAGCTCGGCGAGGTGCTGCCAGGCTTATACACACACATATATAGGCGAGCTTCACTTGAGGGGAAAGAGCTCCTCAAAGCCAAATAAGTCATTCATCACAGCTGGGAGTAGAAGACACTGGGAGAGTAAATTTAATTAGAGGGAAGATTAGACCGTGACAAACGCAGCGCTCGCTCCTGTGTCCATGAAGAGCATGTAAATCTAAAGCTGAGTTCAGTAGGTGCTGCACGGTTGCTGCACGTTGTTTGCACTGGGATATATACTGTAAGAGAACACTGCTTGTTGAAATCAATCTGCAAACTTTGGGCATCACTTTAATGTCCGTGATCTCAGAAATGAAACTGAGAGTACCTGATAGCTGTGGGTGGTGGCGATAAAAATAGAACCGTGAATCCTTTTTCAATTGAGGGAAGCAGCGCAAACATACCAGATGCTCGTCCTTTCGAGACTGGACTCAGATTTCCTGTAAACAGGTGATATGAAGGAAAGCGAAACGTCTGTGCTTTCGCAATTTCTTGGTGTTGCTTTAAAAGGAAACTTGTGGCACGATGAGTCGTCATAGGCGTGATCAAGAGCGGTTCAACTCAGAAATGGGAAGGAAGCAATGCCAGTGGAGAACAACCACACAGCAGCATTTGGTTACACAAAAACCCCTAAGCCGATGCTCTGATGCTCTGCAGCTCCGGCCGGAGCCGGTGCAATGATGAGAGAGAAAAAAGCAGCACTATTATCTTTGGTGATGGTCTAAACACAGCTGTCACAGCTACACTCAGGCTGCAGCAGATAAGCAGGCTGTGTCAGGGCAGGCAACCCTGTGGGACTCGGCACCCACCCACCAGACAACTCACTCTGATAACAGGACACAAATATATGCAGGGTGCCTCCTGAGCGGCTGCCAAGACGCTAGCCAGCTCCGTGAGAGACTCCGAGCATGCATAAGATCATTCACTGAGCAGTGAGCGCTCTGTCCACGTCAGGAAATGGAGAAAAAAAACTTAATTAACTGCCACATTAAACTGCAGCAACAGGGTTTAGTTGATTGATCAATTAGCTGATTGGCAGAAAATGTATCTACAGACATTTTTATTATCAAAATTCTTAAATGTTTTATGTTGGGATGTTGAGAAATGTAAGATGTAATGCATTTTTTGTCATATATCATGGCAAACTAAACTCCTGGTGGATGTCATCTTTGCATTTTCATGATTTTATGAACACAATTCTGATCAAATATCAACCAATAATCAAATCGATGATGTAAATAATCATTACTTGCAATCATTATATCCTATATATTGTGCATTGCAATACTGGTTTATAACAGACAAATGACTTGCAAGTAAGGCTGGTTGGTGGGGGGCAGTGGTGGCGCAACAGGTTAGGCCCCTGGCTACTGATCAGAAGGTTAGAGGATCGAACCCCAACTGCGGCCACTGTGGGCCCCTGAGCAAGGCCCTTAACCCCTGACTGCTCCCCGGGCGCTGCACCGCGGCAGCCTACCGCTCCTAGTTAAGGTTAACGTTGAATAGGATGGGTCAAATGCAGAGAAGGAATTTCCGCAAGGGGATCAATAAAGGTTAGATTATTATTATCATTATTATTATTAGATTTATTTATTTTGAATAGGAGTGAAAGCTGACATCACATGGTCCCAATTTGTGATCAAACAGTTCCTGATTTAAATCAAAATTTGCTAAATCAAATATTGAAAAATGTTGTTGGTATTGATACTGAAAACCAGGTACCAAGAAACTCCAGCTGCATGTACTGTATACCCGGCCCTGCTGGCAGTATAGCGCTATTCGACTATTCCTTTTGAAGTCAGTTTCTTCCGGCACCTAAGCCAGACATTCATCTGCAAACATGTCCACCATGTGTACATATAGAACAAGGATTGCTCTGTGCTACAAAAGGGTGAACCAAAAACACAACACACGACTAAACAAAGACAATGAGTCAGGGCTCAAACAGCAGCACCTCCCTGCAGTGGCGTCTGAGGGCGTGAGGGAGGTAGAGATTTCAGAGATGATACTGGGACTGATGTAGATTAAAGAGGGATGAAGCTTTAAACAGAATGAACTGGTCACACAATCATTTAAACTGGTTAAACAGGACGACTGAAGACTTTTGGTTTTCTTATGAATCACCAGCAGACAAAGTTCAACTGAGGATGCTGGAAAAATTCCTTTGAGTGGCACGCGGCTACACCTCTTGCTTTCAGTTCCTCTCATGAGTATTTGTACAGTCATAAGTTGTTAGTGTTCAGGTTGAGTGGTCAGTTGTTTTGTCAATATGCTTTTATATGTCAGACAATGACCGCATTTAGTTAAAATGGACTGGCACAAAGTCGAGTGAAAACTTTGCAAACTGCAGTTTACATACATCATTTAACAACAGGCTATCCTGCCTGACTTGGATTCCTTCTGTAGTTCTTGTGCTGGAAGGAGCTGATACAGTTTAATATTGGGAAATTATTTGAATATGGGCAGTTTCAATGCTGTTGTGATCATTTCAGTATAAAATAAATACAGACAAATACACAAATACGGCCAGAATGTAGCGTGCTCTCTGTGTACTTTGGCTTATTAACCAATCGACTGGTTGAAGAGTAAGTACGATTTCAGTCAGCTGAACTACACTTCCAATTGTTAAGTCTTTAAAATAGAAGAAAATAGTGAAAAGACATCTTCATATTGCTTGTTTTGGCCCACCTAGAGCCCCAAACCAAAAGATATTCAATGTGGAAAGAAAATCTGACAAATCCTCACATTTTAGCAGCCGAAACATCCAACCTTTGTAATAATTTTTGCTTGTAAATGACATACGAGGGGTGATTGATAAGTTTTGAGCCTGACCAAGAAAACAAGACTTGTTAATTGAAATGTTTAGTACTCTGAGAGAGCAACATGTCACAATAGTTTGAGTTTAATTTGGACTCATTGTGTGCATTAATGCATGTACAATACCTGAGTCAAGTAGGGTAGGGTAGGTCATTCAAGCAAAATGAACCGAGTCGGCTGTCCATCGTTTCACTGTGGCATAAGATGGAGTATCATTTCCTAATGTGTTAACCATGTCTTCATGGATTTCCTTGGGAAAATGTATCACAGCACGGTCACCAACTCGGTTCATTTTGCTTGAATGACCTACCCTATCCTACTTGACTCAGGTATTATACATGCATTAATGCACACAATGAGTCCAAATTGATCTCAAACTATTGTGACATGTTGCTCTCTCAGAGTACTAAACATTTTGATTAACAAGTCTTGTTTTGTTAGGCTGGTCAGGCTCAAAACTTATCAATCACCCCTCGTATCCTCTAAAACAAAACAAAACAAAAAGGGACAGATATTTTTGTTAACATTAGTA
>OMNN01041318.1:0-15463 GCA_900302755.1 Chromis chromis
CTCCACCCACCACCCCCTCGGACCAGCCCTAATGGGTGGACATGAGCTGCTTGGCGGAGGTCTGTGCTCTCCGAGTGCTTTTCTAGTTGACTATGGATTTGACCTCTGGAGGTCCAGTAAAGTACAGAAAGGAGCATGTACATAGGTGTTTTGGTGCACTTGTTTTCCTGTTAATATCTGTATTTAATATCCATATGCCAATTTTGCAAACAACTGTACAAATCTAAATTGAATCTGTTCAGTGGGTCTCATTCCTCTCACTCACTTTGACCAACGCTGCCGCGGCCCTGAAGCTCATCTTTGCCACGGACTCCCTCTTTCGTCGGCGAGGCAGTCGGTTGAGACCTGAGCGGGAGCTGGTGAAGGAGCAAATGGAGGCAGCTCCGGGGGTGATGGGGGTCTGAGGCACGCTGTAGCCGTCCACCTCTTCCACCATGCGGAAGGCCCGTCCTCGCGCCAATGGGTCCACAATCTGGGGACCAACGGGTTCAACAAGTGTGAAGTATCAAGAGACAGCCATGATCAATTAAAACAACACGTGCCAAGCTGATATATTAAAAAAGATCAGATATGGAATGATACAAAATAGTAAAAATGCTTCTAATTCTTTTAGTTTTTCAGGTGTAAGTACAGGATTAACTGCATTTGCATGACTTGTTTTCACCAAAAAAATGGACTCAAAAAAGCAGCATTTAATAAACCAACCCATATATCCCTTTACCTTTTGCATGCCATGCTGTGAGGAGGGGACGTAGAGAGGAGGCGGGGTCTCAGTGCTGGTTAAGGAGATATTGTCCTGGCTGGGCAGATCCATCTCTCGGATCACCTGCGGTTTCAGCTTCCCGTAGCGCAGGCTGCAGTGGCGCAGGCTTTTCCTCTGCCATTTCTGGGTGGCATCACCGTCCTTGCTGACCCCAAACCAGTCCGCCGTTCCCCTAACACCACAAACACTGAGTTTTCAGCTTCACTTCACACAGACACACGTTAAATGCATCTAACCTGCCAGAAGCATATACAGCTACTCATTGATGACCCTCCTAACAGCTCCGTATATGGAGGAGTGCGTCGGCAAACATTTGAGGCACTGATAAGACAACACTTTGCAGGATGTAAAAAGGTGGCCTAGATAGTGCAAGTAATGGGCACAAGAGAGGGAACAAGCCGAGGCATGTTTATGTCCAGACACACCAGGAAACACACACACACACACACACACACACACATACAGCAGTGTATTTCTACAGTACAGTCACTCACTCTCTCAAAGTCTTACATTTTCAACGAGAGAATAAGAGAAGGATTAGTTGAGTTCTGATGCTGCAAATAAAACCCAACTTGCTGAGATTTTCTTCATCTTAACTGCAAATCCAATCAACAAAGACTTTTTGAAAGTTTTATTTGTGTCCCGCTCCAATCTGCACATTAGCACATTCCACCAAACCTCCATGATTACACATGCAATCACATTGTTGAAGCCTAATAAGTACCAGAGCAAACAATGTTACTGCCCCCCGAGGCCAGGAAGTGGAAGTGGAAACATTCTTCAAAGGAAAGCTAGCTGTTTCTTTCTCACTAATTACCAGCTGCAGAGTGAATGTTCAGTGAAGTTCGCTGCTATTTATTCATCACTAGATCTGCTTGTTCTTTCTTTCACTGAATAAGCTTTTACCCTTCGCCCGACCCTCAGCTTTTTAAAAATGTGTCAGTTACATGACAACATATCTGATATTTCAGCATGCCTGTCTTTGCAGCAGTGCCCGCAGTTTTGTTGTTTTTCTGTATGTGTGGCTGCACATTGTCAGCCTTATCTAATCAGCCCACAAAACAGCCCATCAGATCTGGCATGCCAGCCTTAAAAATGCTGGCTCACTAACAAGCAGCGATAAAAAACACAACACCATGTTGTGATGGGTTCTGTTTGATAGATGTGCAGAGGAATGAGGGGACCCCTCCCACTGCCAGGCTGGGTTATTACTGAATGAAGTCATTTGTATATCAGTTAAGTGACAGCTTTCGGTTTTGTTTTTTGTTTTTTTGTTACTCATTTAAAAGAAATCTTTGTGGTAATGACATGACTCAGATGCAACAGCCAGTGACTGAGAGAGAGAAACAATTCTTGTGAATCTTGTGGATCTCATGTGTTAACGCACATTCAATCAGCTGGATGAACACTAATCAAGAAACCGATGTAAGATTTAACTTTTGGGAACTAAACATGACACAAGTACATGCAGCCTACTCATTTATTTGCTCATAATGAATAATCACACATGTGATCTTCATCCTGTCCCTAACTCTCTCATGAGACACTCCCTGCCATACCTGAGCAGCGTTCTGGAGAGCGAGTGGTGTTTCCTGGTGCTGCGCCGTGCAGCCCGCTGCCCCTTAATGGGCACCGTGTTAATCCGTTCAAAGTGAACCCTCCTGCTGCTGCGACCAGGCAGAGCCAGGCCAGAAGGTGGCGGGAAAGGGACAGAGGAGGAAGGAGGAGAAAAGAGAAAAGACAACAAGAGAAGGCAGTGAAAAGGTGGGGGGAAAAAAGTGCAATTGGACAGTGCTGTAGCCGTCATGCAGAGAGAGCAAAGCAGACTGTTAGGTTTTCATTCAGATTTACGAAATCAGGAAAGGCATTACCAGGTAGATGACATGAAGATGTTATTAGGTCTTGGAATTTGGAAGAAAAAACAAAAGGTGAGGAAAGAGAAACACTGTAGTTATCAAGGAAAGATTTTTTCTACATGCTTTGGGATAAAGGCTGCCAACATCATTTAACTCATGGATCTCATATAAGCGTGTGCAGCTTATATAACATTGTATGTCTGTGCTATAATCTGCACATACCAGATGAACACTATTTGCATGCTAGTCTGAAAAAGAGATTAGAACTTCTTAATATTACAATCTTAAAGCTTCATGTTGCAATAGGAGTGAGTCCTACAACCCACATGTATGACGTCAATACATAAATGTAGTGTTTTGCTGACTGCCCATACCTCTTTATGGTCTGAGTGATGGATGACTGACGTTGTAAGACAGGCCGCCGGGTGTCAAAGAGGTCACGTGGAGGAGATTGGAGGTGAGAGGTCTCCACTGGCATGCTGATGCTGCGCAGGAACCCCTGCCTCTTCACCGGCTGCACAGGAAAGAACACATCAGCAGGCAAGTCATAAATGACAAATAATGACATTCGGTGAGAGAGAGCACCTGAACAAAAGTGGGAGGCTCGTCTAGCGACATCTGAGCCGTGGGAATGTCCAGCCGGAGCCACGGAGGTTTCTTCCTCTGCAGGCTGCTGGTGCTCTCCCGCCGTGGTTCAGCCATGTTCTCTGTCCCACCCCAGGCCTGCCAGCTGCACACACACAGAGAGGGAGCAGATTGCATTATTGCATATAATGAGCCTCAATGAATCAAATGCAATCTGAAGAAAAAACACAAAATGCCAAGCAGAATTTGTGGGTATTGTTTTCGGCAGTAAACACGATGGCCACAGTGATTTCTGTGCTGCGAACTGTTTCACAAGAGAATGGCAAGGCCTGTAATTTAATTCAAACAGGGGCGTTCACATATTTATGTTCATTAGAGAGTAAAGGGGAAACCGCTGAGAATAGTCTACGGCTGTTTACCCCCTCCTCAAAACAGATCAGAGTCGCTTCTAAAAGAAAAAAAAAAGCAATTAATATTTGTGTTGGAGAGTGAGGAAGTTTGCAGTCTTAAACGTAATCCCTTAAAATCAAACTTAATCCCTCTTTGTGGTTAAAAGTAGCTCTGCTTCCAGCAGACATCTATCAGAGACTAATGACCGTGTACGCGTTCCCATGACGAGGCCTGCGGACCACAGGAGGTGCTCAGTAAACCTCGGCATCAGACAGCCTGCCTGTAGCTGCAGCCTTGTTATCACCAGCCCTCCATTTTTATTGTCCCACTAACCAACCTCACTTTTCTGGGTGTTTTTCCTGTCATTTTCTTAATTCCCATGGAAAGACTGAACTCTTTTACCCCTTAACAGCACACAAATTAAACTCGCGTGTGCGTTTACCGTCGATTTAACCACCCTGTAGCTAAGAGAAGTGTACAAAATAATGACTGCAAAGTGCAAACTTGCAAAAGAGGGTGTCTCCTCTGCTACGGAGCTGTTACAAAACCAAATGAATTTGAAAAATCCCCTTTCCTGTCCACGTGTTAGCTCTGTTTCATCAAGCTAAAATGCCTCCCAAGATCATCGGGAGTTTTGAGCTTTCCAAAGTCACACTGGGTCACGTCCTCGCTTCTCTTGTTACGGCTACTTCAAAAAAAGGTCCACGGCTTCTAGTGACCACATCTGCTTCACATTGCCATTTGAATGCACCACAGGCTTCTGTTTTAGCCTCAGTGATGATGGGAAATGCTGTCAGTGGATGTCGGCAGAGGAGGAAGCAAAACCTCACACTGAGGGCAGCAGGGGTCACCGTGAGTGCGTTAGCGTTTTAAACGGGGTCTAAGTCTCCCTGACAGATATTTCTCAATGCACAAGTTCACAGAAGGACACTGGTACAGTTACTATATATAATTCTGACTTATATGCCACAGTAAAGCTGTTGTGACTGCTAAAAGAAGCCGAAACACTAGATGGGCCATTTATAATACAAAAGAGTGCACTCTGAATCGCTGTAGCAGGGCTTCATCCACTGTCTGCCTGGAGGATTTTGGCATCATGCATCTATTAGGTATTTATCCTGACTGCTGTTTGACCTCCAGCGACATTGACTGGACTGTGATACCAGATTAGCAGAGCAGACTGGACTAAAGCCGGCTGGTGCAGAGTCAGAAACTCCCAAGGGTAAGAGACGACGAGAGATCTGCTGATGAGTGCGAGCAGGCGGCAAGCAAACTGTCATTTTTAGGTTTCTCAACTTTAACCCAAATATATATGGCACCAATACAACTTTATATATTTTGTATTCCTAAAAAAGAACACTGTCATCTTGCACATAAATCCACTAAAAAACCAAAACAGCCTTCATCTCTCTCATGGACCAGCTGCTAATATTAGGGAAATGCAAATGTGACACCAGTATCTCAGCTTGTGCAGGACTGGCTGTTGCAACAACAGCCCTCTATCTTGCCCCGGGGTAGAATCCCCAACATTTAATTACTTTTACTATTAGTCCAAACAGCGGGGCTCCTGATATAGAGCAGAGCAGCGAGGGGAGGGGAGTATCTGGAACTGAAACAGGCTGGGTCTGAACCGAAAGCAGCCGGCAAGTGATGCTGATTTTCTTCCATGCTTAACATTGTTAGACTGCCTGGGCTTTGGCTCCCTCCTGTTTTAACTCAGTTTGCCCTGGATGTTGCATTGCATGGCGCCCTGGAGAACGAAGGACGGTTGGGTGGAAACAAACCGACTCTCATTGTTCGTGCACTGAGCTTCTCCTCCTGCTTGAGGCTTTCTTTTTTCCTGATAACTGTCTCCCACTCATCTCGTCCTTATTTGCATGTGCTCTGTGTGTCAGTGATTGAGATTTGCAGGCAGTTACAGCTTTGTATCTGCCGTCTACTTGCTAGGCAAATGAAACCCACATATACAGATTACAAAAAAAAACTTTCTAAACTATGTAAATGAAGCGAGACGGTAGCTGATAAATCTGACAGCGGACAGACACGAGAGCTATATCTCAGAGTATCAAGAACTGTTTCAATCATGACGTATACACACATGCAAAGACTGTAAAAGTAGTGTTGCAGAAGATGCCAGCACATTTTGACGCTGCAGCTTTAATGCAGCCATTGTTATGGTTTCCATTAGTCTGGTGATCAGTGGGTTGTAAGAGCATTTGGTCACCAGCCAAGGTAAACCTCCAACGTCGGACAGACAGCCAAGCCCAGTGCTTTGGAAGTCCGTCTACCCTCTTTCTCTCTCTCGTCTCCCTCCAAAGTCAACATGGCATCTGGACTGGCATGGTCCTGTGACTCGTGTCTGAGGAGAAGTTTAGCTGGAACAGTTGGCACAGCTCGGACGCAAAGCGCTGTTTTGACAGCCACCGACGCATTTCTCACTGGGAAAATTGCAAATCGCCGCACGGAGAAGTTGGGAGTCGAGGCTGGCCGCTGTCTTAGAAAAGATAGGACATTATAGGCAGGAAGTCCTTCAGAAGCAAATATCCTTGGGGAATAAATTGAACTCTGGTTGGCAATTATCCAGACAAAAGGATTAGCTCTTCCTTGACAGTGCGTGTTATCTGTTCATGGTTCATGAGAGTAATAGAAATGGCTTGGTGAGACAACACTGTGCTATTCAAGCTATTTAATCTAACAATTGTGTACTAAATGCACCATATCTTATGTTACTCTCAAGGTGATTGCACTTTTTCTCTGTATGGCAACAATTTGAAGCGTGTAATGGTTTCCCGCAGTGTTTACATTCCCAGTGCTGATTTGAGGCCCGCATTCTTTGAGACCATCACGATTTAATCTGGTTCCTCAAAAAGGATTTGTTTTGACTTCAAGATTTACATCTAAAGAGGGGAAAACACCCACATCCACCACCGCCGTCACTGGATCCACGGAAGAGACTAACACTTCCTGCCCAAATCACGAGACCCGGTGACAACCCGGCGTGGATTGTTTTTCACTCTGGGATGGACGCTGCCTCTCCAAGACGTATGAGGCAGCAGAAGACAGACAGGCGAACAAAACACAGAAGACAAGCTGACATCTCTCCAGGTGCAGGGACGTCCGACGGGCCATAATGACCGGGGTTGACAAGCATAACCAGCACTCTCTTTTCCTGTCTGGAGAGCTGCAATCTATTGCGTTACGTTGTGCATACAAAACTCAAGCCCAATGAAGATTCCCAAGCCGCCGCTGAATATAATCGCTTGGTAAATGGTCTCCAGTCATGCAGAGAAAGACGCTGGACAGAGGCCCTGCTGTCACAGGTGAGGCTTAAAGTCAAAAAGAAGAAGTTCTAAGTTCCACCTTGAACACGCTCCAGAGTGGATAGGCGGCTGTGCTGCCTTTATTTTTTGTGCCTGGTCATTGTGTACAGTTTGCTCCAGTTGCTCTTGTACTTCAAATATGCGCAGTAGCTTGTGAGAGAGTATTGCCCTCCTGTTTCACATTCACCATAAATAAAATAGTAGTCTGGCCTCTTCTACATTGGATCCATCATCTTTTCTGCAGATGTCTTGTTTAACATCTTCAGTCCCAAGTCAAGAAGGGAAAATGGTGGCCACATTATATATATGCATTATCAAGTTCTGTATCATAGCAGACGTTTCAGAAAAATAATTAGGGAATAAAACATTTCTAGAATAGTTAGTCTTAAATATTTGCACATTCTTGAAATCCCCTCTATCCAGGGTTATTCACAATCTCAGCGCATGCCATGCCCACATTCCACAAGATCCCTGGCTGAAACTAGACCAAGCTAAAATGGCAGAGCCGGAAACCACATGAAGCCTAACCATTATGGACAGGAGCTGGCTGGTTTCCGGGTACTGTGTGTACTCTACTGCTATGCGTTACTCTGCAGGAGGCGGACTGGCTGCAGCCACGCTTAGGCCGGCTGACAGAGCTGTGCCACAGAGGCTGACGGAGCCCGAGGTGGCTGGCCGAGGAGGAGCCCACTTGCTCCCAGCAGGGATTACAGAATCATAGTGGACAGTAGAAAGGAAGAAATACTACCCAGCATGTAGAGGCAGGATGGATGACCTTGTTAATCTAGGTAGTAAGAAGATGCCTCATTCTTGAGAGCTGCAGCACTTCCTGGCCTTAGGCCTTCACTCCTCCTTTCATCCTCATTCTCTTCCTGTATGTCGTTGCCGTTTTTTGTTTTTTTTCATCCACTAAAGGCCATTTTTTAAATTAGTACTGTCACGATACCTCCACATTCTTTTGTGCATTAGCAAGCTTTTCACTACTGAATGATGTTTTTACGGGTCAGTGTAGTCCATGCATGTTCCAGACTGATTAACAGATTACACAGACACTGAAAACTGGAGGGCACAAAAACAGGTTATGTTAGGTTTTCCCCATACTCTAACACTGAGTCATCCACTATAAATGCTCCTACTATCCATTGTTCTATATGCCTCACTCCATGCTGGAGGCAAGGCTTGATGCTGGAAACAATGGAGGGAAACTGTGCTGTTCAGACGGTAACCCTCCCTGAATTAGTCTGTTACTAGTATAACTAGAAACACTAATCCGAAAGGCTCTTTGTAATATAAACAGACGCAAACATTTTCTCACAGAAAATCTCAAATCAGTCACACTTAATGTCGCCTCAATGTACAGTAACAAGTAGTTCCCCTAAAAGAGATTTCGTAATGATGAGCAGAAACCCGTGACCATAAAGTCATTCTAGCGAATGGGTGGAGGCTTTTCTGTCAATTCACACTGAAAGACGACCTAAATATAAATCATTTGCATTGAATAACGCCGCATGCATGTGTCTTGTGTACTTCCTACATGCATCTGAGGCCCATCTGCGCATTAATTGCAGAATTTGGCTTTTGATCTTTATATAGCACATTGTGCCTCCAACTGTGATGAATTAAGAACCACAAAGCTACCGATATTTCATTTGGGTGAGGAGAACAGAAACCGAGAACAGAAACAGGCGCTAAAAATAAACGTGTTATACTGCAGAACGGACGTTAACGCCAGGTGACTTCACCAGTTGTGGAAGTTGATTTAGATGCAAAGTTACAAGTAGGATATAACCAGGGGAGTAATTAGAGCATTTCTCTAATGTCTCATTTCTTTTCTGGCTGCTCTAGCGACTATGAAAGCGGTGTGACTCTACACTTCCACACAAAAATAAAATTGGGCTGCGGTCCACAGCCCAGGCTTAAAGACTCTCTCCCTCTCTCTTTCTTTCTTTCTTCCCGTTTTACAGGAAAACACTCTGCAAAGCACAGCCACAGTCCAGAAAGTGACGTGCAACTGAGCAACAGTAAAAGCTGCAGTCATCTGATTTGACCCTAGTGACATGTGACAGGCTGTCACACCAAACCGGCCCTTATGACATTAAAAAATACACACAGAGACAGCAGAAATATCCGTCGCAGCTGACCCCGAGATCAAGTGTCATAGCTAGCGGAGGGGCAGACATGGTGGGCGGGCAGGGGCTGCTGCGAACTGGCAAGGTAGATGTGGATGACAGCACCGGCAGAGCAGGGTGGAGCAGCTCATGCCTTTTCCCCATACTTCTTCACGGATCTTCAGCTCAGGCTTGCAGCACTTGGTTGGTTTGACTTTTTTCCTTTTAAAAAAAATGCAGACTATAGTGGTTTCAGTATGGAGATTTGTATCCAGTCCAATGCCAGGCTCCCTCGCTCTCATAACAGTGTTTACTAAATGACACGATCGAGAGCCAGAGATATGAATAGCGTATAGAAGTATAAATGGCCTCCTAACAGCGGCCTGTGCCGTGTATTCATAGAACTCAATTGCAAAACGTACGTCTGGATGAAACCGTAGACAAACATAAAAAACATCCTGCTCTGGTACTCTGGGCGGTGGGGCTGTTCTCTGTGCACATCAGGCTAGTTTTATGGAACTGGACATTTATCTCTGCAGGAGAAATGACAAGACTCATATCTGTATTTGCCATCATGCAGCCTGCACACCTTCTCCCCTTCATCTACAAAGCCTCATATATATTGCCACCAAATATAGAGGCTGTGTTATTTTATCAGCACGAGACGCAGCCTTTCACCGTGCGGCAATATCCTGCACAGGAAATCAATATGAAGGAGAGGTGAGACACTACACACAAAACAAGATATATAATGACTTTAATTCCAGCGTAATGCAACTTTGTATTAACTTTACTTTCTTTTGCTACAAACAGGAAACATTACTACACGTGTGGCTAATTCTGCACCTGAATTATTCACTCATTCTGCACAGGTAAATTATTTACAGCACAACTGGAGCTACTGTGCATACAGGTAGCTGCCAAGGCCACTTAGATAGTACGTCTCTTTTCTCAGGATTGCTAACAAGCCTGTTTCGGCTCACAGCAGCTGATAGCGAACGCCTGTCCTAGCTATGGTGGAAAAAATAAGGCCCACTTAGTAAATCTGTATACTCTCTCAGCCCCAGAGCTGTGTCGGTGCGTCTAATCTTCAGGAAGCAGCTGACAGAAGAAACTCCCTCAATGTGGGTTATATATACTCCACGGGGCCGAGACACCTAGATATGGTTTTGCACAATAACAAGAGAGTTGTGTGCGGCCACTTCGGTCAGATCAGGAACCGCCCTGTTGAATCAGGTTTGCGACCGAGCAGTCGATAAGCAGTTAGTTTTAGGGTTAGACTCCAGCTGCCAGATCTGAAAAACCTGCAGCGTTTGTTTGCCGTAGTAGCTTATCATGAACTCACTGAATCTCCAGCTGTCGGCTACAAGGAAGCTCGCTGCCAGAGAGCTCCTGAGACCTTCTGCACAACTCGGCGCAAAATGCATGGAGAAAACACTGCAATACTTCAGAGGACCTGGCCAGAATGTCGACTATATTAAATTATACGGATGTTAAGCAATTAGATCAAATGAAACGCATGCCTTTATAAGCATATTATAAATAATGAACTGAATATAATTAACTATGTTTTCTTTTCCCAAACCAAGGAAATAGCTGTTTCCATTTACAAGGGTTGTCAACCCAGATCAAAATCAATAACTATTTTCACATAATCAAGGTGATCAAAGCCATCAGTCTTTCTAACACACCTACACCATGTGTTTGTGTATGTTTAGATGGAGTTTTCATTCCTCCATCTAAACATACACTCATTTTATACGTTTAAAAGTGACTTTAGACAACAAAGTGCAGTAAGTCACTTTCCCTGCAAACGCCAGCCCTCCCAAACGCACCCCGAGACTCCATACAAGCGACGTATTGTCTACGGGAGGTTTGACATTCTCTTATTAAGTGAGTAAGAGGAGAATCTCAGCAACAGCGTGCCCTGACAACATGTGATCCCCATCTAAATAGTTTCCAGCATGATATCAGCCTGAATCAGGCCTACAAAAGGCTTCATTGTATGGGCTGATGTGGACAGGGGCTGAACAAGGGTCATTGTGCAGCCTGATCGTAGTCAAAAAAAAAAAAAAAAAGCAAGAGCAGGCTGAAGTTTTCATTCCTCCATCAATGGAAATGGTGCACTAAGCAAATTCCCAGCTGAGATCATTACTCAGGGTGGGGCGCAAGACGAGTTAACTCCATTACGGTTAAGCAGAGACATCATATAGCGTAGGTGTGTATGGTGTGGAAGGCTACATCCACGGTAAGCTTATCAAGTCATTAAAACAGTAAAGAAAGATGAACCCACAGGCTGAGTCATGCTACTATCACAACCGTTTAGGTTTATCTTCACGGTCGACTCAATCAACTGGGGTTAAAAATACTTCACAAAAGGACAACCATCAGCCCTGTCATCTCACATCCTCTGTGGGAGACCACCAGCACGGTGAGGTCGGGTTACCGCTAGTTTTTACTGGGGAGCGCTGGAAGGAAGGAAATGCAGAGCAGAGAAGGGGGGGCGACGTGTAAATGAAGGCAGGAAACGCGCTGCAGACCCGGTGCGTTCTCTGCGTCCGGTCCACACGACCACGGAAACGACACGCATTCGCTCACATGCACAGGAACACATCCACACGGCGCATGTAAACATACACATCCCATCTCTGGCCTGTGATAACGCGTACGTCACTGTACGCCAAAAATAATAGGCCCTGTTTGAGTCAGGCCTGCCGCCCACCGTGGCCCCGCGGAGAGAGGCCAGAGAGAGAGTTCTCAGTGTAGTGTGACATCGAACCTGACATGTCCATTGAAGAGAGCAGATCAAGTGTGTCCTGTAGCAGTGGGTCAATGGGAATTAGGCATATTAGCATGGATTCAGGCAAAGAGGAGAGAATGGATGTTGTCTAGTCTTTAATAACGCTGAGCTTTCCAAAACCAAGTTGGTGTTCAGCGGAGTTTCCCAAGAACTGTTGTGATAAAAGTGAATTCCTCTGCAACTGCAACTTTAAAATTTAGCATCTTAAGCAATAAAAATGTTGTGGCTTGACACAAAAAGCCTGATTTAACAGGCTTTCCAAAGACATAATCTGCTTTTGGTCAAAATCAAAAGCACATTACTCCAGATCACAATGATATTAGGAAGATATTAACGTTTTAATTCTTAGGGATTTGAGCAGAGGAGAAAAAAACTATTAACACATTTTTTTGGACTGAGCAAGCTGGAGAGCTCCTCTTCAGTTTTTTGGTTTTGCTCTGAAGCTTTTGGCCGGTCCACAGCTGCTGCTAAATCTTTCAAAAAATCACCCATATCAAGGATGTGAGATAAAAGAAACCTTCATAAACGACGTGCATAGCCCATGCTTTGGTATGAAAAACAAAAATGTAGAGGACATGCTCACTAGTCATGGACACAGGATGTTAATCACTCAGTCTAATATTAGAATATTTAAAAGTCTGACTAATGTATTCTCTCCAGTATAAATCACCCTTGACTCTGGGAAATTCCATTCAACGCTTTGATAATTATTACATAGATTGACTCAACCTTCATATCAGGGTCTAATTAAGGTTCCTACACTTTCAATCTTTGAAGCGTTTCATTTCTTTCTCAAATGACTGAAAAAGCCTCGGATTAATGTAGCCTTTACCATCCAATTTCAGAATAAAAGTTGTTTTTTTTCCCCCCCTCCCCATCCTAGGGGGTTTTTTGGTTCCTTCCCACCATTGCGGACTGCTTGCTTATAGGGAATCCAAAAGTGTTTTTGGATTGTTGGGTTTTCTGTTTTCTGTTTCCTGAATAGTTCTTCCTTATGATGATAAGTGTGAATATGTGTTGTAAATATGCGCTATACAAATAAAATTGAATTGAATTGAAATGAAGTCTCTTTGAAAGAGTTGCGCCACTTATTGATTGAATGCATTGATTATTGCCGCTGTAGGCTGTAAATTTATGCGCGCATTTGGGCGGGTGAGCGTGAACATCATCAGATGTAGGCGCAGGTGAGCACAGCCTGACTTATTATAGGGAATGTGAAACCTGCAGCCTCCTTCTGCAGCAAAAACACATTCGGTGTCACATATCGCTGTCAGGGAGCTTCTGTGTGGGGTAATAGTGCAAACGTCATTCTCTACAGGTAGGAGGATTGTTGTTTTTTTCTGGAGAGGCAACAGCTGCAAAGACATATTTAATCTTCAGGTTTCCCTCTGGGCTGGAAGGGAGGGGAAACTATTTTGACTTCACACACAACAAGAAAACAACTAGGTAATTTTAATAACGCTCCCAAATTTGAATCTCTTTCAACTTTCAAATATGCGATCAAAGACGAGCAGAGGAGGCAGAGAGGCATCATTACAATGAGTCTTACAATCTGGTTGGGAATGACGTATGAAAGGCAAAATGATACGACCATTACAGCTACAGTATGTGCTCTAGTTCCCAGTGCTGCATGGGGTCACACATGCACCAAACACAACACGATTACACTACTGTGAGAATAAGTAACATTAACAGTACAAACGGCTTGCTTCTGATGCAGCAGTCACTGTACTGGGACACAAATGTGGGTCACAAGGCGTGTTGGCAGCGAACGGCAGAGATTAGAGAGCAATGATTCAGAAAAAAACGTGAGGTGAGATTTGGGTCTCTGTGTCAAAAAAAAAGTCACAATCCTTCGCTGATGGGATTTCTACGACTGCTACAGTAAGGACAGCTTTCGAATAAAGAAAGCGTCCAGATAGTACAGAATGTTCCCGCGTGTGTTACTGCAGAATAACACTAGATCCACAGCATTTGCATTACATACATCGATTCACAGCGACAAAGTATAGATATAGAGATTTTTTCACATGTTATATGGAGACAAGTGTAGGCTTTGGGAGGGAATAATTGAATTTCTCTTCTCTCAATGCAAATCCGGTTCCTTCTGTGCATTTTTCTGTCAGCATGAAGAGAACACACATGACAACAGACTGTGTAGACAACTGGATTCATATCATTATTATTTTCCGAGCACACAAAAGTCTGAAGTAAGAGTCTGCCACGGAACAGATAATCTCTGCCCAGTGATCAAAGTAAACAAAACCTCATCTCCAAGATTTTTAATTCGATCTTCCAGAGCTGCATTCTACTCCAAAGATACCGATTCTAAGTACTTAGCAGCTAATTATCCCGACTCTGATATAGGTCGCTTTGAGGAAGCGAGTGGGACGGCACCCAGAGGTGAAGCCGTGATCTCTGAGCTGGGATCGTGGTAATAAGTGAGGATGAAGGGGAGAGGAAGGAGGAAGAATGAAGCAATGCAGCTGGGCCAGCAGATCTGTGGAAAAGTCCCGACAAAAGCACAGGAAAACTGGGAAAGGCTGGGGCAGGTCCTCTGGGACGGTCACAGGCCCAGCGAGGGGAAGGCCTCCTCTCGCTCTTGATGTAACTGAAGAAAACACACAGACTCTTTGTCTATGGAAATAAAGTCAGTTTTTCCCCCCCAGGTCACAGAGCACACATGTAGGGACGCCTCCTTGCCCCGTTTGCGGTTTGACAGCCTCGACAAATAACTGCCAAGCAGGAGCGACAGATCGCTCTAATATTGGTGAGGAGACTGAATCCAAACGAGATGAGAGATGTCAAACTAAAAAATAACTTGTTGTTGGAAGTACAAACTGGGACAGACTCCAGGAATAAATTACTTTGGATTTACATTACTGCTAATGTTTGTTTTTGCCTCTTTCGGAGCGAATATGTTTCGCCACATATTAGGCTTCCAGCATAATGCCTGCACTATAACTGGGCGTGATCGACTGGGCACAATAATGAGAGGCTTTACATCATTTTCCCTGGCACCCAGATTTACAAGCTCCGCTGGCAAATGGGAGGAAAAGCAGCCGCTGGTGTGAAGAGAAGTAGAGGAAGTAGAGCATGCGAGTAGAGGAGTTACAACGATCAGGTAGTCGCCTGGATTGACGCCACATCACTCGGAATATTACAAGCATTCCAACCAATCTATTTGTAGGAAAACACCTACAATTCAATATTTAAAAAGACGCACCACCGGCACATTTTGATGACTCCTCAGTGTTGGCATTTTGACACACAAACGCTTCACTCTCAGCGCAAAAGAAAAGCGCATTCACACTGACTAAGATCCACCTCTTCTGAAAAAAAAAAGCCAGTAAAAAGACAAGTCACAGGAGTCCAACACACACCCTCATTTCTGGGAAAGCTGCTGGGAGTGAGTTTGGCGCATGGTATGCGATGTTGTGTTGGTGGGACTGTTGAAGCTGTCCAGATATAACTGTGTGTGTGTGTGTGTGTGTGTGTGTGTGTGTGTGTGTGTGTGTGTGTGTGTGTGTGTGTGTGTGTGTGTGTGTGTGTGTGTGTGTGTGTGTGTGTGTGTGTGTGTGTGCTTCCATTCAGGGAGCAGTCAACTTGAGTTTAGCAGTCTGGTACACAATGTGGATTCA
>OMNN01041321.1:0-22926 GCA_900302755.1 Chromis chromis
GGATGATCTCTGTGTGTGTGTGTGTGTGTGTGTGTGTGTGTGTGTGTGTGTGTGTGTGTGTGTGGGTGTGTGTGTGTGTGTGGGTGTGTGTGTGTGTGTGTGTGTGGGTGTGTGTGTGTGTGTGTGTGTGTGTGTGTGTGTGTGTATGTGTGTGTGTGTGTCTGTGTGTGTGTGTAGGTGTGTGTGTGTAGGTGTGTGTGTGTGTGTAGGTGTGTGTGTGTAGGTGTGTGTAGGTGTGTGTAGGTGTGTGTGTGTGTGTGTAGGTGTTTTAAAACTGTTTTGTGTCTTTGTCCTCCGCTCCCAGAAACACAAAACCGTAAAACACTCACAAGATTAACTGAACTCCCCAAAAATGTCATCAACTTTTTGATACATTGTCATTTTGTATCTTCACATACCGACACTTGTTGAGCACATATTAGTCCGTCACGTAGCTTTTTCTAGCTGTAGCATGAACACGCCCTCTCTGTACTGAAGGATAGACCCGTGTATTTGTGTGTGTATTTGTATCGAGACAAAGATGTGTAGAGGTGGAGCCGAAGCAGAGATAGGAGAGTAATGTGTGTGTGTGTGTGTGTGTGTGTGTGTGTGTGGCAGGTGGTAAATGACATTGTGAGCCAACAGGCTGAGGTCAACCTCACCGGGCAGAAGCCCAAGCTATATTATCAACTGGGTAGCTGGCAGCTTGCTCTGCTGTACTGACGTTACAGCCCACACCCACAGCTATCCACACCTTAGATATACACACAAACACACACAGACAACTTGCTAAAATATTGATATTTAAACAGCATGAAATTCTAAAGAAATGTAATGATTTTATTGCTGGGAGCTGCTACAGCACCGATTCTAAGAACAAAAAACCCCCAGAGAAACGGCAGTATGTTCCCTCCATTTGATTTGTATGGATATTGAAAAATAAAGGGACATGCAGTATTCATTTTAATAGTGTAATTTAAGTAACATAAATTATCTGCAGCATTTTTATTCTGCAGAAGCAACATCATTCTTTACGTTTCCCCTCCTAGTTGGAGCTTGAACTTTACGCTAAATAAGACACGGTATTTATTTGCATTTTTGCAAATCAAAAATTACTGTCATGCAATAGAGAGTAAGATTGAACTGAGGACATTTTCAGTGTTCAAAATAGATCAAGTGCCTTTGCTTCATAGCGAATCGCATTGCCCTATCTACATCACCCTCTCAAAGTGAAAGAAAAATCTTCTGACATGCTCTCATTTTTTTGCGGCAAGTCATGCTTCATCGGAGCAGCGTGCTGTTTGACCCACTTTACTTCAACATTTCATCCTCTGTTGTTTCAGAAGAAAGCCAAATACCACGGTGCATTTACAGTAGTTGGGAAATGACAGAGTCTATTTCTCAAATGCTGCTGCAGCAAATACCACAGTTACTTTACATAATGTGTATAATGACACATAGCTTGAAGGAGATATCTTCAGGATTTGTCTTTTTGTGTAATTGTGTGATAATTCAGGCTCTTCTCTCAGATCTTTGCTAGTGCACATGACACAGTATACTTGCTTGCATGTGATAAAGTATTTCCATCACTAGTGGCAACAGGGCGATGATAAAGAAAGATGAATTTCCTGCAGCTGTTGGTTACCATCAGTTATCTATCTCCATATCAGATGCGTGTACATGGAAGGAGGGGGGTCACAAAATGTGATAGCAGCATTTTGCAATTTTACCCCCACTGGGATCTCCTGTGTACCTCGCCAGCTATAGGAAAGATCCCAAATTTACATCAGAGGGTAAGAGGCAGGGATGGATGGAGAGATGCTGAGGAGAAGGGGGGAAGGGACGGGATGGAGGGAGGGAGGAAAAGAGAAGTGAGGGAGGGGGGCACAGCAGCTGGCTGCTTTTTTCCTGTCATTATCCCTGGTCGCTGTCTCAGTCAGCCCCATTTGATGAAAGTCAAATAGTACACTAGCCCTGATTATGTGACAACTGGAATTCACCTACTTAGTTAATCCTGCATCGGGGTTTAGATTTCAATTAATTTCTCTCTGGTTGCTCCATCTTCCCAGGGGATGGTGAGAGCAGGGTGGGGGAGGGGAGCCTGCTGTGTGGGTGAGGAGGATACAGTATGATGGAGAGGGTGGGGGGAGGGGAAGCCATACATAGAGAACCGAGATGGCGAAAATGCCTGCACAGCACATTCAGATATACCACACAGAGCAGGGAGATAGTACCTGTCTGGTATTCTTACTTTGACTGCGTAGTCAGGGAGCAATCAAGTGAATATTTTTATAGCTTTTGCATCCTGTGCAAAGGATTCATGGTGCGTGTTCGACTGCGGCGTATACACGCATGTCTTTGTGTCTTCCCGCCCTGCGCTCAGCGAGCTGTCTGATATTTTATCTACATGCTTAGCGTATGCTCTGGATGTTTCTGTTCTTGTGCGTAAATCTGATCGCATGCGACACACATTTCAGAGCATGTCTGTGTTTCGCACAAAAAAGCTGCATATTAATAAGGTCTCAGAGGCCCTTTAGAGGATCAAACCCCCCAGGTTGTGATTTTCCGCCATTAGTCTTACGAGGCTGAGGGGACTGGGACTGTTTAGGCCAGCTGAGCCTGCTGCGCTGAGGGAACAGTGCTACTGTATCTCCTTTCTCCTTCCCTCTCCTCCTCTCATCATCGTCTCCCTTCTCTCTGACATTCCTTGACATTCTGATGAAGGCTTGAGTTAGAGCCTCCTGGCCGTGTCGCCATAGTAAATCTTTCGCCATATGGCGTCCGGTCGCACTGGGTGTCTGTGATGGGGGAGGGAAGGCAGAGTGCCTGGTGCGATGCTGCTGCACATCCATTTAAAATATAAGCAGGTGAATTTACAGAATCACTGTGGGCGAAATCTGATATCTAAAATTCCTGTTATAGAAGAAAATAAAAGAAATTGTGCTTCTGTTGTGTACAATTGATTTCACATGGAAACAGCAACATTAAATGCTATCCAATCCAAAGCATTAACAAACCGTTTTTACCGCGCTTTAATTTCAGATGTACAATTTATTCAAGAACAAAAAGCCTGCATTATGATAATGAGCAAATTGTCTTCACTATCCTGACATTTTGCGTTGAGCATGTGGGGTGTTGCAGGTTTGCCATTTCAGCTACTGACATAATTCACAGTGCTCTTTAGGGAAAGGCTATATGTGAATAATTTAAAAATCAAGTCAAAACACTCCGCTTAAAGTACATGATCTTTTTTATTTTTTATGTATTTATTTATGACAATGATTGCATACAACAAAAGGCATAGTAGAGTTTTATCTGAGACTAGTCAAGACTCGCTGCACTGCTATTAAAGAGCAAACAGCGTTCATGAAAAAGAAAACCTTTTAAATTATCTTCCAATATTCAGTGTTAGCATTTTGCTAATGCACACTACAGCAGCTTTTAGCCCTAAATTATAGTCTTTGACTACAATTACTACAATCTTTCCCACTTTCGCAACATTTACTTTGTGTATCCTCAAACACTGTGCATCACAAACACTTTTCCTTTCATTCTAGCATTTTAATTTATTCCATGAAAAATTAATCTCATCCTGAGTGTAAAGGCTGAACTGTTGATTTCATGTGTGCAACTACTTTCCCCGCCATCATGTAGGCTTATGCAGAAAACATTCAAGTAGTTATGAAGGACCGTTGTGTTAATGTGGAAGCTAATGGCAAAGCTAATGAGAAATCTAATGTGAAGAGGTGGTGGTGGAAGCTAAAGATAATGCCATATAGCGCTCCTGCAGGGAGTCCTTGCTCTCCATCAGGTCTCATTAATAAAGATGGTGCTTTGGTGTGAAACAAGACTGACCCTTAATACACTGCCACCCTGCATTCTGCTTTCACCACTGCAGCCTGACAGTGTAGGTGGGTAGTTAACGCTGCTGCCTCTCCTTACCTTACCTCCACCCAGGCCTGTACCTCCTCGTCCTTAACCTGTCCGATCCCTGTGCTGTTCTGCTCTGCTGTCTTCTTCCTGCCGAGGTGAAGCCCTCGGAGCAGAGGATACTGAGACATTAATGGAGCTTGGCATCCAAGCTCACTAACGGCATCTCCAGACTGTTAAGGAGACCACTGTGACGAGTAGAAACGTTATAATGATTCACTTAACCCATGTAGAATGTGGCAGGGAGGGAAGCATCCTTAAAAATATCATGATTAAGAGTTTGAACTATCTTTTTGTTAACAGTGTTGTATTAAAAGTAGCTAAAAATGCAGTTATTGAGAAGATTAATACCACTCTCATGTCTGCACAGTAAATACTGGAAATGGGGGGAACAACTAGCCTGGATCTGTCTGAAGTTTAAAAAATAATCATCTAGCAGGACTTTTAAAGCTCACTAACACATATTTCATATGTTTAATCCATATAAAAATGATTAAATGTAAAAGTGACACATTGTGGTTTGACTGGGGATTATGTGCTGAACTATTTCTAAGTCACTGAGCCAAGAAATGGTACAGCAACAAATGTATAAAGCGAGCTGTCGTTTGTCAGCCGTCCTGCTAGTTTGCCCTAGTGGTCTAACACTGTACTGCAAAGAACAACTAAAAAGATCCCTGCAGTTAAAAAAAGACATTTTAAAGAAATGTCTCTTGACAGAACACTTCAAACTATAATTTTTATTTTTAATCCATGAAGGTTTTATATTTCTAAAACTTCGGAAACCCATAGGAAGAACATAACTGCAGGAAAGATGAAAAGTCAGGTGTAATGTTGATACCACTGTACTGTTTTTGTGTCCTATAGAACTACATTAGCAATACAGTTAGATTAATGTGAGCTTTTAAATTCCTATGTCCTGTAATGTTAAGATCAGCTAAAAAGAACTTTTATAAGCCTGATGTCAGATGTAAAGTCTGCATTGTAAACAGGACATGCAGGGGGGGTCCACCATCTATACAAACCTTTCAGCCCTTAAAAGCATAACTTGTCGGTTTTATACTTAGTTTTTTGCACACATTAAACAAACAATATCTAACATTCATATCTTCTTTAGAAACCAGGTTGACTGAGCTAAGCTAACTGACTCGTGGCTACATATTTACCAGATAAATACAAGATGGTATCTATCTTTTCAACTAACTCTCAGCAAAACTATTCCTTTAATGTTTGTGCATTAATCTCATAGGAAATATGAAGCATCAAATCCTGCGTCAGAGTCAGAGAGGAGGAGTGATACAGGGAGACATGTACAAAGAGTTTTCCAGGCTCTGTAATGGCTGCCATCCTCTCTTCTCTCTCACCAACCCCCCTTCCTCCTCCTCCTCTTCCTCCTCCTCCTCTCACGGCTGCGGCTCTGTGGATCCTCTGTGCCCAGGCATGCTGTACTGAACATGCATGGCAGCGTGTTTCCTCCTGTAGCAAGCTACCTTCTGCACCACTCCTCTCGCTATTTCAAGGAAAGTGCAACCTTTGCCTTGGGCCTTAATTATGTTCAATTTGCCAAGCTGGGCCTGAAACCATTGGGGGGTGGAAAAGCTCTCTGACCTATTTATCAATGCAGCTTTTTCCTTCCACTGACTGAGACTGAACCAAAAAGACACGGGCAGAGAGAGAGAGAGAGAGAGAGCGAGAGGGATAGACTTTACTCAGTTTTCACATAAGCACAGTGCAGTTACAGCATAAAACAAGTGGAAAAATAGGTGTAACAATAGTGCAATATATATTTCTGTTTGCTCCAGCGTGCTATTATGGGAGTGTCACTCTGCTGGTACATTTTTTTGCAGTCCTACAATTTGTTTTATTAACAGCAATATTAAATTACCAGTGTGGTTCGATTCCAGTGCTTTGTAATTAACGTGCAAATACATCTTTTCATTTGTAGCAAATTACAGAATCTGTTGGTTTAATAGAAATGAAACCGTGTTTGTTTCACCTGCAGCCAACAGTGCTGTTATCTGGCAACCAGACCACTGCTCTTTCAATAGAGACTGAAGAAGCTTCTTCAGACCACATGATTGGAGGTAAACACTGAGGAGGCCATTGACCTTTCATTATAGCTTCTGATAAGGCCAACTATCTCCCCTCTCTACACTGTGCCCTAAATGTCAAGTCACTGTATGTGTTATAATTACCCTGACTTGGTATTTTCCTCCTTTTTACGTTTCAATGCATGGAGAGCAAAACCTGCTACTTGAGGTTGGCTGAGGACATGTCATCCCACATTAGACGTTTGCGGTTAATTTAGCTGTTCATAGGATGATCAATTTTCAGTTTTTTTTCGTAACGTAGCATTTTCCAAAGATAGAAGACATTCTCAACGCTGAGAATTTACCTCCCCAGAGTCGAGAGCTTGTTAATACGTTCTCATTAAGAGGTTTTATGCATGGACAAATAAACAAATGCTAATAAACTCCTAATTATTTTCTCACAGCAAATTCAGGGAATTTTGAATATTCATGTTTGACCAAAAAGCAGTGCAATTATTTTCCCTTTGCTTGGATGTTACTGAACTATTTTTTTTTTAAAGCCTCTTTTTAAAACTATTTTAGAGTGAGAAATTTATTTTAAGACCAGAGAGGTGACTCTTGAAGTGTTGCTGTATGTTTTTACAAGGAATATTCAATTTGAGTGATTGCTGAAAGAATATTTTGATTGTGCCACGAAAGAACGAATGATTCTAAAAAGATCACACTGTGCTTTTCTGCAAATTTATATTTAATTGGTTGATTAATAGTAATTTCCCCAGAAAGCAATTTTAGTGTTTTTACCTGCAGCTGTAGTGTTTGTAGTGATTTTATTTTGTTGTGAAAGATAATGTCAGAGTCCCGTGTATTTCCCTATAATAGAGGAACGCCCTCTAAACATTGACTCAGTACAATGCACCATATTTCAGCTCTATTGTGACTTTTTTTTCCCCGTGAAAACATTGTGCATCACTAATGCAATTTGACTTGCCGGTGCAATTGTGTGGAAGAAGGTAGGCCCATTTTGCTGAGTGTCAGGGAAGGCTTTTAAACTGTCACCCCACTCTCTCCTTCCTTCATACAGAAACCTTTTAGAGGTCCTCTTCCCTGGGTTGGACAATGGAGTGTCAATGCTGTCTCGCTATTCTAAGTTTTGCTGCTGAGTTATGCCGTAGTCTGGTGACTGATCGGCTCTCTGAGACCTTGTCTTTTTTTTTTTTTTTAAGGATGTCCGTATAGGCGCGTGAGCAATTTGAGTTTTGATGTTGTAAACATACCGGCGCGTAGAGACATAGCATATCAGGAGTCCAAGCCTAGTTTGCATGTTGACAAACTGCCATGATTCAAGATGGCACCTGTCTCACTGATGTCTTTACCGTTGCTGCTCTGAGCCCTGTGCAGCTTAGTGACAGCCCGAGTCCTTGCTGACATGAAAAGCCTGTGAGAACCAGAGGCAGAATCTGAGATTAGGAATGTTGTTGTAAGCATTAAGAAGCATGAATCTCTCTGTTAAGGACAGGGCTCCACATTAGTTGTTAGATTAAAAACTGTGGGGTGCTAAAGACATTAGTCCACGCTGTGATTTGCTGCATGCCTTTAACAAGTGCAGCCATCACTTGCACGTGACAGAAAATGAAGTGAGGAGAAAATGAAATTATGATTTGCGGTGACAAATCTGAGACGTATGCATGCAACCACAAAAACAGCAACAACTCATGAATAATGCATGGCTGCCGTGGGCTATAGATTAAGTGTGAATATTCATTAATTTGCTTGCCCTTTGGGAGGTGATGCAAATTCATACAAAGGCATGCCGGCAACTGGGTTATCCACTGCTCGTTTTAGTAAATAAGGGACGGCACTGGTTATTTTTTCATAAATACCTGAGCTGCATGCAAACTGAAGGACAGCATCGGCTCCGTTAAGAAGTTTTAACAGGGTTTTCTTGAAGTAGTGACCCCACCACCCCCACCTCCCACCCCCACCTCTTAAGTGCTAAGTCACCAGAGCAGGGAAAGCCCATTAGCGTAAAGAAGGTGGGGGAAGGCAAGAGTTTGAGTGATTAGACTGATTGGATATAGCAGCACTAGGTTGCTCAGGTCAGGACTAATCAGCTTCAGAATAGAGGGAAGGTCCCTAATGAGTAAAAGAGAAAAAGACGGTGAGATGCGACTGCTGTCCAGTGTAAACAGGCATCATGTCACACACACAAACAATAACAGCCTCATACAGCCCCGGGCAACCACAGTGCAGTCTCTGAGTCAGCATGGAGATGGATGATCCACCGCTGAGAATAAGACAAAGCAGCTAATATTTGATTCTTCTCTTTAGTCACACCAGTTTGTGCTTTTGGACAGGGCCCCTAGTTTGAGCTTCTTTTCTGGAAATCAGAAAAAGAAGAGAAGAAATTGGGGTCTTCAGTCTACACCTGACAACCTCAAACAGAGCTGTACCTGCACTAACTCTCGATTGTGGCTCCTTTACTACACTTTCGGTCTCCCTTTTCTCAACCGTTGAAAAAAAGGCGACAGGGCAAGATAAATTGATTTTGTTTAGGGGATCATTTGCACATTTATCCACACTATATGGAGGACCCTGCCATGTAGTTCCCCCTGCAGCAGGCACTGGCGGGAGGAAGAGCAGGGATTGGACGGAGATAAACGACTCATTAACCCCGAATTGATCATGAGCTGCACACTTGTGAGGACATTTCATCATTAATATTTCAACTTAATTATTTGTACGCGTGTTGACTCCAAGGTCCTAATTTACACATCACCCTGTGATGTATGAATTATTGTAATGGACAATATTTGAGCAGTTATTTCTCCCGCTGCCACCATTTTTCTTTTTCCCTCTTCTCTTTGTTTCCCACCCCTCTCACATGATTTTTCTCTGTGTGCAGAAATAATTTGGCCCTGTGATAAACTCACATAGTAGGGGGCTTAAATCTCCTAGATTGTCACTCATACATCAAACTCTGGACTGAGGGAATTCTTCCTCACACACATGTATCCCTCTGAACTGCAATCGCAAAGTTTCAGATTTCTGCTTCGTTCATTCACTCAAATGCATGTTTAGATATCGAAAAGTACTTTTGAGAAATGCTGTCAGTAGAGATTGAATTTCTTATGAGTGGCGGAGAGTTTGGCAAAACATTTTCATGAAGTTTCATGTTTGTCTCGCCTGAGCTGTTTCCTGTGCTGTCCCCACTCTTATTCTGTATGACACATAGTAGGTATCAGCGTGGTGATTTGCTATCCCTTAGAGGTGGAGTGTCTGCTTTGCTTTGTTTACCACTCTCCCTGTTGTCCCTGTCACTTGTGCTCAGTGAGATAGTAGCGACAGAGAGAAACTTTCATTTCCGCTAACCCATTGCCTTCAGTGCATCGACAATTCAGAGCATCAACACGCCACAAATCATTCTGTACACTCGCTCTATAGCATCAAACAGCTGAAAACCATCTAACGGCAGACAGCAGGTGTGCTGTGAATCGTTCAGATCAACATGCCAACACCTTTAACAAGACATCTCATTTCAAGAACCAGCACTGTTGCCACAGCTTCAACTTTAATAGATTCCTCTGACTGAGGTTTGAGGTTCAGAGCAGAGAGCCAGATTGAGAGGTCTGGGGATTGGAGGTGAGTGCAAACCTGTGCATCAGCATGTCTTAATCCCAGAGAGCCATAATCTGGGATTAGTGATCCTCTCCTCACTGGATCCAGATTAGAGCATCCGCTCATGCAGCATCCTCTGCACCAACGGCTGGCACCACCTCCCTAACCCCTGAGGGAGGGGCTTGGACAGGCTGTGGTGCTTCCTGATTGGAGGAAGCTCTGGATAAACTATGTGGTGACAGGGGTTGCCAAGGCGATCACACTGGCTTTGCGATGATTGGTTGTGTCAGAGCTCAGGATGTCTGCTTGTCCTTAGACGAGCATTAGATCACTCACTAGAGAGGCACTTGTATAAACGTATCTACACTCACACACACACACACACTGTTGAACATGCATGTAAACTAAATGATTGAAAGCTTTTCACTCTTTATACCAACAAATTTAACAACATAGTCATTTTAACAGAGAGACGCTGATTTATGGATCCAAAAGTGAGGCGAGCGAGCAGTATTTCACGTGTGTGTTGGTCGGTGGGTCTTGCTAGCTGTCAGATATCAGTAATATACACTCACACACAGCAGTAGTTGCAGCAGCAGCAGCCCACATAGGTCAATCTCATCACCCTGCTCACTGGCACATGGTGGAACCATAATCCTAAGGGTCAGAGGTCAGCTTCATGCTGCTTGCCTGGCTGAAAGGGCAGATGGGACACACACACGCGCATGGACACACACAGGTCAGCCTCATGCTGCCGGGTTGGTTTGAAGGGCAGATGGGTGCATTGTGTCATTATGGCGACCGGGCTACAGCTTGTGGGGGCGGCCATATTGTCATTGAGAGGACACTCACTGGGTCAGGTGTACAGAGGCGAGCACCAAGAGCGGAGTGTATTATGCAGCTTTTGTTTGCACAGTGTTTTCATTTCTGGCGGTTATATCCATAATATTTCTTCAGAAGTCGTGTAAATGTCATTTAAATTATTTGCAATTTTCACTCTTTAACGCGGCTGATTTATTAGGTCGTTGTGGATGTCTTTCTTTTTTCTTGAAAAGCCATTAATGCAGAAAGTGATTTAAACTACGTGCAGGAAGCCTGTAAGGCAGAAACTCAGCTGAATTGTTCTTCCTGCCCACTTCCATGTTCTCATTTGGAGATAACCCACTTGAGAGTTTCTGTGAGACATAAAAATTTGTGCGCAAAGAAACTGTGGAAATGGCAAAGTGATATTATATTGATTTTGTGGAATAACATAAGTAATGTCAAAAAAACCTTTTAGTTTTTTTAGTGCAACTATTTGGGTCACAGTGCACAATCAATTATATATACACACACACATACAGCACATGTCAGCAGTCTGCCATCACAAACTCTTTTTTTGTTCCTTCTGGTTCGGTGAGCATTTCCTCTTACTGTCTTACAAATATACATCATCAGTGCAACAATATCTTTTTGAAAACATAATTTTCATGGTTCATTTTGCTCGCATGTTTCAACCCCTTTATTGCCGCAGAGACACAGTTTGGGAGGTTTATGTTTTGTAAGCTGCTTCAATTGCATTTCCACTGCAAATGTGGTATTAAAAATACTGCAATTTTAAGGAATTTAATACATGTATAATCTGCTTTTGCTGGATTAGGCCCCCACATTAGAACAAATCAGGAAGACACAAAGGGCAGGGACTCGGGGTCTAAATATACTCCCTTTATCCGTCACTGCATCAGCCTCATTTTTGGGAGATGCGCTTCTGATGATGAGAGCTGGTACTTTGTTTTTACTAGAGAAGCATTAGAGTGTCCATGAAATGGGCAGCGCTGTCAATTTGCTCCACAAAACATTCTGGTGCCCTGATATAGTGAAAGATCTCAGTGATATATTAAAAATATACATATTAAAGCTTATTCATGTGACGATTACACTGAAATATTTTATCGTGTCAAGTGATTTTGAAGCCTACACGCACATTGTGTATTTGACAGTGAAAATTTTGATCCACCGGCATCCTGCAGGTAGAAGCCAGTGTGATTTACAGTATGTGTTTGCTTGTGAGTGAGAACACAAGCTAGAAGTGGGTGTTATGTGCAATGAGAGTGGTAGGCAGAGGGTGACAGCCCTCAGTTAGGTCTGTCAGACCTGGGACTCTGCAGGCTGTCAGTCCCAGGATAGCAGAGAGAAAATGGAATACATTTTATCCCTGGTCTCCTGCAGGTCAACTGTGACAGGGTTGCCCCTCAATTACTGAGTATCAGCACCTCTTCTCTCTTCCCCTCTCCCCTTTTCTTCTCCTCTCTTCCTCTCACTTGCTGCAGTGTGTCTGTATGTGCTCTGCAAGAAGCATGCAGAGTAGAAAAATAGAGAGGAGAGTGGGGGCAGGGTGGTAAGTACCTACAATAGGCTGCCTGGAGATTCCATAGAGCACAACAAATTTCCAGAGGCGTTTATACCTTGGTTGATTGTTTGAATGTATCTCCTCACCTACACCGAGCGTTTGTTTGCCTTCGTCCAGCATAGCGGTGGACTGTATGTTTTATTGATTTCGCTATGAATACCGAGCATCGCCTGAGATATCGCAGCTATATTCACTGATGAGCATCATCTATTTAAGTGAATCTCATATATCTAATGATCCTAAACTTCATGTTTTATGTATTCACCTCAGCTAATAAGGTCAACTAGCAGTGAAATGGCTGACAGGAATCCATGCATTTTAATGCCGCAGCAGAACAATGGACACGCGCCAAACACAATAGGGTGGATGTGGAATCAGTCAATGAGGAGGTAGTGTGACCAGCTGGAGCCCTCTACCCTCTGACCCCGGGGTCATCAACCGCTACACTTCTCTTTCATCCGCCTCTCCTGGTCGACTCATGAAAATGCATAGAATAAGAAAGTTGCTTTGTCATACAGATAACCTTGGCGCGTGGCGGTCTGGAAGGGCACCATTATGAAATCACTTCCCTTTATTTGGCGTGGGGTGATTGCTCAGACGCCCCTTGACGTGTCATTTTTGGTGTATTTGTGATGGAAAACAAGGTCAGACCTGGCGCAGATGGACCGGCGTGTGCCTTAAAGTTAAGCAGTATAACTGGACACCCTTGCTTAACCTTGACCCCATATAAACCCGGAGTGTGCTGCCTTGAGGTCGCTGAGGTTTTCATTTTTTTAGAGTAAGCATTTGAAATAGGGAGGCGACTCCCATTAAGCAGGCTAGCCTCACAGCGGCTCCACTACTTTCTTTATTCCAGGCTTCTGAAAAGCTGCAGGCCAAACAGAATGGGACTCTAACTGGCTTCTCTGTGTCCTAGTCCCTTTCAGAGCAGTGACTCAAGCTTTGTGTTTAGAGACTAAAGAGCTCTTTCCTGCTCCCCTGTCCTCTTTATTATCATGGCAAACTGACCTCTCCGCCTCCAGCTCTCAACTTGCACACTGCTGAGGCTCACAGACAGTAAGAAACCAAACAGTGAAACAATCCAACCTGCAGAGCGACTGATCTGCCACCCTTGTCCCCCTGCACTTTAATGGCTATGTGACCCATTATCGGGAGATGGGCCTGTCACAGAGATTGGGCCTTGAAGCTTTTGAGCGCCAGGACACACCATCAGCCTGGAAATGCAGTTTGGAGTTTGTGCACAGTAGAGCCGAGGGCTTATGCCTCAATTTAGGCTCCAATTGGAGGCGGCTCCTGACAGGTGTAAGAGGCTTCTTCGCTCTTTTATTTGTTTATTTGTGTTTCTAGGGCATTGATCAGGTTTGACATGAAAAGCTTCTGAACGTAAGTTAAACCATCAGTTTCAACAGTGAGGTTAGTGTGGACTTAGTTGGGTTTGTGGTTCATTGTCCTGGAATCAGTGGATGCAGTAGAAATATTGAATTTTCCCAGTGTTTGATTCAAGGTCTGTCTTTTCAATCTAGTATCATGTCTATAAAGCTCAGCCTCTGTGTTAGCCGAGTATTGTCAGACAATTGAGAGAGCATTGGTTTGCTCACGCTCCCAGGAAGGAGGCAGAGGCAAGGGAGAGGTACAGATAACCAACCCAAACATCCATGGATATCTCTGTGCCCGACTTCCCTGGTCTTATATTTCCAGGGTTAAAAATCAATAGGACTACTGCTGATGAAATTTGCCGCATGAGTGCGCGTCGGAGTCTGCAAAGTAGACCTGGACTGAGGCATTTCTCTGCACCCACCCTTATTCACTTTTGTTCCATTCTGTTTTCAAATGCAAAGGGGATTTCATTTCATTCTCCTTTTGCCATTTTACTTTTTTTTTCTCTAAATCCAGCTTTTGGAAGGCCCAGGGGCTGAGTAAATGTGATCGATTTCTAGAGAGTGTGTCATCTAGGCCGCCCTTTTAGGAGTGGTTTTGTAACAGAGGCACAAAGGCGCGTGGAGCCATCATTCAGCCAGCTCTTCCATTGTTCACTTAATTCATGCTGAAGGATCCAGGTCAGGCCAGCAAGAACCTTTCACAGGTTAGAAGTCAGGCCTCCTCTCCCATAAACCACAGGCAGAACAAAACCACTTATGTCCAGAAGCGTGATGTGTTATTATCCACTAGAAATATATTTCCACAGCTGTTTCTCTATTTGTAATATGACTGTGAAACTAATGAGAACAGAATGTCTCTGAAATTATATTTGCTCAACAGGGTTTGCAGAACAGGGAGCCGATATGAGATAGGATGAGAACATCAAGTGTGGTTATTAGTTGAACTGTGTTTACTGGAGGAGCGGGTTGGAGATGATTTTGAATCTATACTGGGCTGTTTTGTCTAACATGGTTGTCTTTTGTGGGATGAGGATAATACCAACTTGAGTCAGTCTGAATTAACCATAGCAACATAGCACTACTGTATATTGGATATGGATATAGCTAGTTTATTTAGCTTTTATCTCTTTCACAAAGTCTTACCATCTGGCTAAGTCATTAACAATGAACTCCTCCTGTCTTAGAATACCCAAAAGAAGCTATCTTCTCCCCGTCACTGAGGGAAGAATGTGCATGGCAGCCTTGCGGCCGGGCTCTCCTGTGAAGGAGAATTAATCTGCTCCAAACAACCTTTTATTTTCTCTACACAACTACTTGTCAGCCTCCACTAAAAGCAATTTGTTTTTGGCTCGCTTCTTCAGGCTCATGTAGCAGGACACAGAGAGCAGTGTGGCATGTTGTTTCAAAAAGGAGAAGAGGGGGGAAAAACAGTGCTTTAATCTGATTAGACCTGGCTAAAATCCCAAACCGGGGCTGAAGTGCAGTGCTTGTGGTTTCTGAACAGCTTACGCTAAGTCTGTACCATGGAAATAATCTACTCTTAAAACCCAGGGAACAAATCAACTATGGTAAGGACATAAGTCGCTGTCATTACGGAGTCATTAGGAAAAACATTTCCATACAGCGTGCAGGCCAGTAGTGCTGGCAGAAGGGGGCAGTGTGTGTGTGTGTCTGTGTATGTGTGCACTTCTGTGATCATATCTTGCATTTAAGTGTGTCTGTGGCTGATTGAAATGCACAGTAGAAGCATAAAAGCCTGTTTATTCATATTCGTGCAAATTTCTACATCTAATAGAGGATTTGTGTGTCTGCATTTACTTTCTGTTTGTGTGTGCTTCTATCTTCAGTGCATGTCTATATATATATATATATGTGTGTGTGTGTGTGTGTGTGTGTGTGTGTGTGTGTGTATTCGTGTTTCTCTGCGCTGCTGTGGGATTGCAGGACGACTTCTCGGGTGCTGAATAATGAATCAAAGCATGGGAGAGGAGCAAAGTCACACTGCAGCAGCTTGTCTCTCTGCACTGCCTTCACTTTAGCTGAGCTAGATGACTGGAAGAGGCTTTCTCTAATAGGGCCAAGACCCTGCTATCACCTCCACAGCCACACAGCAGTAAACCGTAAAATTCTCTTTGATATGAAGTTAAATACGAACCGGACGGCCAAGTGAAATCTTCAATGAATATTTATAATAAGAATATTATCATTGACTGTAAAGGTACTATCTGTTAATTAGAGGTACATTCAGTAAAGCAAGAGGAAGAGGCCATTTAGGAAGATCAATAGAAAACCCTCATAAACATGCACTCCAACAGATGGGTTTAGTCGTCAATAAAATGTAGAAAAGAAAACCAGTTGGTGATCAATACTCAGTCAATATCGGAAAACCAAGGAGCACTAAAGCAGAGGAAGCCTTCGGAAACCGAGGAGAGGATGAAATATAAGCCTTCACAGCCACCATGTAGGCTCGGAGCAATAACACAAAGAAAGATCTTCTTAATGACACTATTAAACTGTTTTACCACAGCATACCATGTTGTCAGCCACAGTGTTTCATTGTCTCATTAATAGCCTCCCAACACAGTGCAGATTTCAATATCAGTTTGCTCTCATTATCTCTCTTCTCTGATACCGTTTCATTTTGCGCGGGCTAAATTAAATGTAAAAACCATAATGCAATTTTGCTGGAGGAGAACATGGCGGCTAATTGCATTAGTCTGAACTGTCGGTGGAGTCTGCAGCGGCCAGGCCCCCATCACTCTCCCACAATTAGCGCTGGCTACTCCCCTCAGCAGCAGGTGTTGTTTTACTCGTGCCAGCATTCCAGCTGATTACCTAAGCCGAGCGCTGCGAGCTGCTCTCCATCCATCTAGGTTAGCGCACCACCACAGCTCTGTGCAGATACTCAAAGAGCCGCAATTACATTACTGCGGAGCCCGCAGATACAGATGGTTGGCTATGTGCACCACACTGTCACACTGGAAGCAGGAAAGGCTGCTGAGTTGCAGAAAGGGCTGATATGATGCTGTCATGTTGCAAGCAGAAGAGACCAGTTAGCTTCAACCTTGGGCTTGAAGGTTGTGGTTTATCATTGTAAGAAGTCAGGAGGATGAGGAAGAGCGCGCTGTGAGTGGATGTTCGAGGCTCAGAGCGGTAGTAATGGCAATGAATTCACACACATGCACACACACACACGGCACGAGGCTGGCAGCATTCCAACAGACTCTGAGAGCAGTTGGGCTAACCAAATTATAAATTTACAAGGACTAAATTACATAGCTAGTGTACACACATACTGTCACATCAGAGACTCAGCCACAGGCACACACACTCCCTCCTTCTCTGGCTGTTTCCTCACTCTCTGTAACACACACACACACACACACACACACACACACACACACACACACACACACACACACACACACACACCAGGGACAGCCAACATCAAACAACTGAACTTGAACTTTGGACAGGTAGTAGAGAAGGGTCTGTGCATGATATGAATAAAAAAAAAATCTGGTCCAAAGAAAGCTCAAAGTCCGGAGCTTTTTGATGCCATTTATTCATTGGTGATTTTTCCTTCCATCCTCCCATGTTGAGATTTCCATGTATCTGAAATGCAACAAACTGAAATCTGAAATTGAGATCTAGTGGCGTAAGAGAACTTAGAGAGCCTTTACCAGGATACAAGAGGAGGTTCAGAATGATCTTTTTGCAGGAAATGCTACAGTTGTTTGCAGCTGTTTGCAGTAACTGAACAGTGAACTACAATGCAATTGAATTCAGCTACTTGGGCCCTCATCCTTTCTGAAGCCCAATACCTGCCAGGAAAAGCTAGAGGTTAACAGCAGCTCTGCTGTAATTACATACAGCATAGGTTTTGAGTTACAGTTTACAACAGAAGTGAGTATACCTCTGTACATTATCACTTAAATATCAAATAATTCCAAATGATATGACCTTACAGTATTTATATTACTTCTAAGTTGAACAGAAGGGTATGTGCTGTATGTAAGATTAAACAGTTTAGATTTATTATGCTAAAAAAAAAAAAAACACTTCCCACAGTAGGAAATCAGTGTAACTAATGTCATTTGACCTTTCATTACTGAGGTTCAAATGTTTTATTCTTTCAATGCTCCATATGTCCTCCTCTGTCCTCTGCTTGGAGGATACGAGTGTTGCACAAACTTCTGGAGAGGTGTTTTGCCATTCTCCAGAGACTATTTTTTTCAGCTCCTTTTTGCTGGAGGGGTTGTGTTGTTCTGCTCTTCTCTTTAAAATACCCTGAAGGTGTTCTGTTGGATCCAAGTCAGGCGACACACTTGGCCTGGTCATAGTTTTCACTTTTTCCTCCTTTAGAAACTCTTGGCAGTGTGCTTTGGATCGTTATCATGCTGGAATATTCCTCTTCTGCCAAGCTTCTGGAGACAGGGAGTCATCTTGTCAGCAGGTATTTTGGTATATCCACAGGCATTCCTGGTGCCATCAATAAATGTCATCTCCCCAACACCTTTTACACCCATGCAGCCCCATATCATCACACTCCCATCTCTGTGCTTCACTGTCGGGACTATGTATTCACTGTGGCAGCACTTGTCCATTTGTTTTTCAGAGCTAGGTTGTGCAATTAGTGCACTGTTTGTGGAGTTGTTTTATGAGGACCACCAAGCTGCTCTGATTAGTGGTAGTGTGGCTCGTTTTATACCTCCTGTTTACTAGTGCAACTGTGTTTCAGCGAATGTGGATTACTGATCTTCCTGTATCCTTTTCCCATGCAGATAGACACAGCCCATAGATCCAAAACTGAGCAAGTTCTGGTGTTTTACAGCTTATTTTCTAACCTTGTTTATGCATTTAGGCTAATTGGAAATCACAGGAGTTCTCAATTTTGTTTAAGTGATTACAAGTGTTTTCACTTTTGTTGCACTGAACTTTGAGGCCAGTATTTTCAGTATAGTCTTTCTAAAGACTTTTTTCTGATTGTTCCTAAGGGGAATAATTCTATTTTCAATTTAGAAATGTACAATTTTTGAGAGAGGATGAAGATAAAGGAGCCCTGTGGAGTTTTCTTGTAAACATGCAAAGGTTATGTTTACATTCAATTTTACTCACCAAACCTATTTTGTGTATTCTTGAGGTCTAAAACATGTCAATGCACCTCCTTCATCTGTTGATCAGTAGAATCTTGTAAAACCATTGACTGGACTCTGTATCACTTCACCAAGTTGTGCATGCATGAAGTACACACAAAAAAGAGCTTCATGGCACTACTAAGGAAAAACTTTAACCGCTACCAATCCCACAGGAACACTAGCTGCATGAATCATACATGACCAGACAGTACTGCACTTTGACTGCAGTATATTCCACAGATAAATTGCGTTTACAGGTTTTTATTTACTTAATGTGATAACAGCAAAAGTGGAAAGGTCCATCAAGCCTCCTTACTGAATATGAGACTATTCCTTACAGTTGCCATGTTTACGCAGTTTATTTATGGTTTTATTCAGAGTGGTGACCATAGAAAGCAATAGGGTTACTATCCTTACTGGAAAAGCACATTTATAATAGAAACAGCCACATGATATCTCTGTAGTCACTGCAGCTTCGACATGTAATTACCTTTTGTGGAGGCGCGCATCAGCTACAGCATAGTCTGCTGCATATAGCTATGCTATTGCTACACCAAACTCCTTTACACACAACTATAAATCCAGTTAAAGGCCTTTATGGTGGTGCACAGTTTGTATTGGCCACAAGGGCCAGTACGCTTCCATAAAGGTGCTTATCAGATGGTCAAACACCTTCAGAAATCCTTCCCACCCACAACTTTCCAACATCAGAACTAGAGGGGGCAAAGGTGAGAAGTTAGCAGGGTTTGAACTTCTCTTTCAAGCTCTTTTTTTGTGTACAAAGAAGTGCAGCACCATGAGTGACTGTCAGAAAATGTGCATCATCTACCAGTGTGACCACTGAGAACAACTATAAACACTTTGGCCTTTCAGTGAGGTCAGACAGCAAATTGTACAAAGTAGTTCTTTGTGAACACCGCTCAGCTTCTGCGTCATCCACTGTATACTTAGACACCGATCAACCACAACTTTAGAACCACTTGCCTGCTTTTGTGTTGTTCCTACCGAAGCAGTTCTGAGCTGTTGAGGCATGGACGGGGGAGTCCTAGGAGACTTCCCCTGGTGTTTGGCACCAGGATGTTGGCATTGGATCCTTTGGGTACTGTTGGTTGCGAGACGGGGCCTCACATCTAACGGCTGTGCAAGAAAGTTGGCATGTGGGGAGTTTAGAGGCAAGGTCAACTACTTGGGCTCTTTGCCTTGCTTTTCTAGCTGTTTCTGCACAGTTTCTGGTGTGTGACCAGGTGCATGGTCCTTCTAGGGGATGCCATTGCCTTCAGAGAGTGCCACTGCCACGGGGCTGTGTGTTTGGTCTGCAAAATTGTTTAGGTAGGTGGTACATAGCAAAGCAACATCCACATAAATGCCAGGACCCAAAGTTTCCCAGTAGACCAGTAGACTATTGCATTGTAACAATAGGATCGATGTACTTCTCAGGGATTTTAATGTTGTGACTGATTACGGTTTTCCCTCAGTTAAGATGGAACGTATTCAGTATGTACAGTGTATATACATATATGGGGCCACACACTGTAAAATGAAATGACCTCTACATGCTTTTGTGTTGTGATGTCGTGATGTTTCTTCAAAATGTCTTCTCAAGACTTGAAATTCAAAACAAACACAAAATTTTAAAAAAGCAAATGGGATGCACAGTTGTATTTTGGGGTGAGTTATGTTTGACCCTCTTCATTGCCATCTGGGGAGGGGTTAGTATTGTATTGATTGGCATGGTGTTCCTGCTGTGCCATTGCTCACCGCCTAAAGTATTAAAGAGACACTGCACTCTAGACATGACTCACTCTTTGAATTCCCCCACTCACATGGCCTCAATGCAGCTTCAATCCACCAGAGATTTTACATAAGTTAGAGTCAACTTCACTTACTCAATCTTATTATAGGAGAAAATTAAATGAGCTGCGTTTTTAATCGCTGTGAACTTTGTGTGGCCTCCATTCCAGGCCCATGTTTTTATATGTATGCTGTTTTTTTTTTTTTAGGTTAAAATGTTCCCTTAGATCTCTCACTGAATCCCTCTCAGCGCATAGCAATAATAGGGAACCACCGTTAGCGACCAGCCACATGGTTCAAGAATGGCCCTGCCAGGCCTGCCGCCAATTACCCTGCAGAACAAGAGCAGCAAAGTAAACATACAAACCCTTAACACATTCATCCAAGTGTACACACACTCATGTGCACACACCTTTTTTTTTTCTTTGCCACTGTTTCTTTCTTTTTATGTGGTCTTAATAGTTAGCACAAAGAGCCAATTGACTCCCCTATTAAGTTTGCAGCTTATTTGCAAACATCACAGACTTTAGGTTGGATACCCAAGAGCTGGAAACAATTTGAAGCCCTGAACTTGTCAGTTCTGAATGGGATCCTCCGACTGCAATTCAGATTTTATAATAGCATATGTATATGACAAACAGTAATTATAGCAGCTTGCAGAACTTTTTTTAAATTCTTTTTTTTGTCTGAAACTGTTGCTAAAGTCAAAAATATTACATCAGAATTTAAATCTTATTACAAACCCTCTAAGCGGTTCTAAATGTAAGCTGGAGATGTGCATCTTAAAACACTATTTTGCCAAAATAATTGCATTTGAAATGTGCTACAAAAACACCAGCATCAACACAGACCGTTAAAAAGCCACAATGGCCTCAGTCTGGACTTGCCCTGTTCATGTTTTTTGGTGTATTTTGATGATAATGTTGTGGTTGGTGGAGCAGCTCGAGCTCACATCCATGGAGACAATGCGCACTCGTCTCTCCCATGGTTAATTGCTGTTCATGTTACTCCAAGTGAGGCAACCCTCCCCTATATCAGCCCTCAGCCAATTTACATCTTATTATGTCTATCTGTGCTGAGACCTAGTATCTCAAATAGAGAGAAAATTACTCTCCATTTCGGGGGGAAATAGTGACTCGTCCTAGTCAACCCAACATTGATGCACTCTGTCACCATGTCAGAGGTGCCTGTGAAGATATTGTATGAATTCTGGCCATGCAGCGTGGCCATTGTTCCCTATTCTCACTCCATTATTAAAACCTAATGTCACCGTTAGCTGCACAAATAACTTGATGGTTGGTAAAATAACTGAGTGAAGCAAAGCGAATTTAGTTCCTGCATTCAGAAACCCACACAGAGTAGAGCTAATGTCAATGTTTACCTTTAAAACTCTTGATTATATTTGATATGCACTTGTATGTTTGAATAAATGATTACACACAGTTTGTACATGAAGTTAAAGTTATTACTTTCATTATAAACAAGTAAGTATATTAAAATGTGTGATAATGTTGCATGTGCAATTATCTCTAGGTCACATCTCCTGATTTTTATTATTTACACATCTTATAGTGTTTTCATTTCAATCGTGTTTGAAAAAACGACACAAATGATAATGATAATGTGAATGTTCGTGTCACAGTAAACATGATTATCCATCACACCGTGGTTCCCGTACATACAAACATTCGCCTCTTTTATAATTATTGTCTAATTAAACTGGAGTTTGGTAAAACATTTGAACACTTCAAGATGTGTTAGATGTTCGTCTGATTAGTTAGATCGACCAAAGCGCGGCATTTAAGTCATGCTTTTGTGATGAAGTGCTGTATTAATAAACTTGACTGAGAGAGGAAAAGTCCCTCTGATAGGACAATTATTTTTGTTCCAAGCAGCCTGCATGTGGGAGGACAGCTCGGCTCCCTAGGTTTCCACTTACCAGCAGTGAGTGACAAAGCCTATCTTTTCGGGGAGCTAGAACTGTACCAGCATTCACTATCGATCCGCTGCTCTGCGTGGCCTGTAAAATAATGCATCATAATGAGCGATGAGCGACGTCCTAAAGTTGTTTCCTTTTTACTCTCAGTTTTAGTCGCTCAACGAAGCACTCTGCTATAATTCCATTTAACTTCATTTCCATTTAGATTCAAATACATGACTGATAGTGACATCCCAATCAGAGTTTTAATGCAGACACTGTTCCAGATTGATGTCGTAAAAACAAAATAGGGTGCTGAAGATGCTGTAATTGTTTCTGACATCTCGATCGCATCATAAACATTAAAAAAAGATAGTAAAATATAGGGAACATCATATAAATGTACATGAATATGCTGTATTTATGGATATCAATGCTACACCCATAATTATTTTTTACCTGTGTATACTTCCTTTGTTTTGCAGCCATCTGTTCATATCTTAACCCAGACTAATTATTATTCAGATTTCTGTGAAAATATCATTTGCGTAAAAAACCGTCGCAGCTTTATTGACTTTATAGGTGCCCATTAGCTTGCATGTATTCACTCTGTCTATCTTTCATCTACATGTTCACACACACAGGGGTGGTGAGATGGGATCCTCTGATTCAGCAAATCAAAGGCCTCTCCTCCTGTCCATATTATCGATGCTGCTGGAGGGCCGTGGAGGATGTCGGGGCACAAGGCAGGGTGGGGATG
>OMNN01041322.1:0-18314 GCA_900302755.1 Chromis chromis
TATTTATTTGGGTGTCTAAGTCTCATCAACACAGATGCCAAAATCCAAGGTTTTCCAGCAGAACACCACATAGTACCAATATGATCAATGTTATTCACTTCACCTGTCAGTGGTATAATGTTGTGGCTGATCGGTGTATTTTAAGTGTAAAAGGATGAAAAAAACATAGACTATGATACACATTTACATAAGGAGGAATTCTTATAAAGGAGTTTGATATTAAATGGATACTTAGACCTTCTAATCACAGTAGGCCATCATTTCCTGATGGCACACACTCTGCCATTTTCTGAGAGTATATCTTTCTTTTTTTTTGGCATCACTGTTCAGCACAGTTATTCATGACTCATATACTTTAGTCAGGACAATTGTCCTTTTAAGTTAAGGTCCACTTGCCATCTGGTTTGTTATAAAACAGGCCTTTGTTTTATTTCACGCACATAAAATTTAGAATAGATGAACATACAGTAAATCTCAGACCAAGTGTCCAGCAGGGTTAGTATTTGCATCACTTGTTTAGTTTGACAAAACAAAGATTGTAAGTTGGCTGTTTTTCTTTACTGTTGCCTTGAGGTTTCGTACTTCAGAAATGCTGTAGTTCTTCTTCATGCTTTCCTATTTTGCCTTTACCTTCCTGAGTTTTCTTGATTTGCAACTGACTCTTTTTTCGCCCGTTTGCTTTCTCCTCCTGATTTTATTTTCTGTTTGCTGGTTTCTTCCTGTCTTTCAGTATGTGGCATTCGGCTCCCTATTCTTCATCCTCATCTCCATCTCCACTTTCTGCATGGAGACGCACGAGGCCTTCAACACCATCATCAACAAGACAGAGAACGTCACGGTGGGCAACCTGACCCGCGAGGAGATTGTATATGAGGTGGTGACCGACAGCTGGTTGACATATGTGGAGGGCGTCTGCGTCATCTGGTTCACCATCGAGGTCTTGCTGCGAGTCACCTTCTGCCCAGACAAGCTTGAATTCTTCAAAAGTACCCTCAACATCATCGACTTTGTCGCCATCCTGCCCTTCTACCTGGAGGTTGGCCTGAGCGGTCTGTCCTCCAAAGCTGCCAAGGATGTCCTGGGGTTCCTCCGTGTTGTCCGATTCGTCCGTATCCTCCGAATCTTCAAGCTCACCCGCCACTTTGTGGGTCTCCGTGTCCTGGGCCACACCCTTCGTGCCAGCACCAACGAATTCCTCCTGCTCATCATCTTCTTAGCTCTCGGCGTCCTCATCTTTGCCACTATGATCTATTATGCTGAACGAATTGGCGCAGACCCAGATGACCCGACTGCCAGCGCCCACACCAACTTCAAGAACATCCCCATTGGGTTTTGGTGGGCCGTGGTGACCATGACCACGCTGGGTTACGGAGACATGTACCCGGAAACGTGGTCGGGGATGCTGGTGGGTGCGCTGTGTGCCTTGGCTGGTGTGCTAACCATTGCTATGCCTGTACCTGTCATTGTCAACAACTTCGGCATGTACTACTCTCTGGCCATGGCCAAACAAAAGCTGCCCAAAAAGAAGAACAAACATATCCCCCGAGCACCACAACCAGGGTCCCCCAACTACTGCAAGCCAGATGCCCTGGCCATGGCGACCGCATCGCCGCAGAGGATCTTGGGAAATGTCTTAGGTGGAGTGATGGGGTCTGGAGGCATAGGGGGTGACTGTCCACTCGCCCAAGAAGAAATAATAGAGATCAACAGAGGTGAGAGATTTGGTTTTCCATATTCAGTTCCCTTATTCTGTTAACAAATATTATCTTTTTACAGCTGGAAATCAAATCTGTGAGTAAGTTTATGTATCCAAGTGTCAAAGTTTACAGATAAATACAGCAAACAAAGGGAATTGTTTAAAACAGAGTAACAGGCTTCTGGCAAGTACAGCAGTTTACTGAGAGCAGTTTTGGGCTTTAATGATGACTTTAGAGGTCCGGTGGAGAATTAAGAGCCAAAGAGTCAAGAGAAAGAAGTAGGCGTACTATCAAGAAGTGATGCGTAGTTGATTCTTGAGCCACCCTAGAGAAATCACTGGCCCATCAGAACTCATATGTAATTTATGATCAACTGGTAGGTTCAGAGTTGCCTTAAGGCTCCCATCTGTCAGTGAGGAACAAACACTACGGAAGGAAAATGACCTCAATTATCTATTAAAACAGCTTAATGCATCTCAGTTTGGGCTGACTTCACATATTCCCTCTCTGGCATTAGCAGTGGAATCAGGAGGTAATTTGGCTCTTTGTTTGCTTTTTACGTGCTGCACCAGCAGGCGTCAGTCACATGCAACAATAATGCATCTTTAATGCATTACTTTACCGGCTTAGTCATCAGTGAGCCAGAAAATATTGGTTTCATCAGTGCTTTTACTACATCTTGTCTGCTTGGCTTTCTTCCAGCCTTTTTGTAGGCTGTGTTAGTAGGTTTTTTTTTTTCCTTTCAACAGGAAGTGGTATTAGTCAAAGTTTTGACAACTGGCTCCAAGACTTGTCTGCTGCATCATCATGTTGCAACACAACAAAGAGCAGCACATATGCTCGGTAACAGATTTTAGCATCATGTGGGTGACTGCAATCAGTCATTCCCATCACTCATTAACATTAGTTGTCACCCGGCATGTTTGACAGTTTTCTGTGGAGACCATCTGACAATTTGATGATTTATTTAAAAGGTTACCAATGTTTTTATATTTTTATTATAATGTTAAAAAAAAAAGAAAGATATTATACATTAACTGACAATGTATTTCAGCATCAATTTACGGGATGTACCATTAATTTAAAGTTTACAACTAATAATGATTACTTTCATCATTGAATAATCTGTTGATTATTGTTCAGTTACTAGTTGGGTCTAAAAAATGCCAGATAATCCTGAGTAATGTTAACTGTTGTTTCCCAAAACCCAATGTGATGTTTTAAAATCTAAAATATTTAGTTTACTGTCACAGAGGTGAAACGAAACCAGAAAATATTCAAATTGAAGAGGCTGGAATCAGGACTTAAAAAAAAAAAAACTTGTTTATTGAAATATGTGGTAATTAATTCATTAAAAATTGCAGTTCTAGTCAATAACAAAGGCATCTTAAACCTTACAGCTGTAATCATGTCTCACATTAGTCTTACATACCATTCAAGGTCAAGAAACTTCATATGTTAAACACGCAATTATTTTTCTGTACAGGCATGGCAGCCAATACTACATTTTGTCAGTCACTCAAATACAGCTTTAATCTTTAGATAAATCCACAACTTTGCTTCCAATACTTTAAGTATTTGAAAATGCTCAACTTTAGCTAATTAGGAGTAAAGACACCAGAAAATATAACACATATAGGAAGCTAGCATCATACAATTTATGCTTTTTGATTTAAACTGAGCCCTGTGATGGACTGGCGACTTGTCCAGGGTGTCCCCTGCCTTCGCCCTAAGTTGGCTGGGATAGGCTCCAGCCCCCCCGTGACCCTGCAGAGGATTAAGCGGCGTACAGATAATGTACAGATAATGGATGGATTTAAACTGAATAATCAATTTTTCAAAATAGTTGACAATTAATTTATTAAATGTTGCAGCTGGAACTGGTACAATGTTTAATTATTTAGCAACATCAATAATAATCCAATTTACTGTTATACTAAACTAAAAACAGACCTCAAATTGCCAATCTGTAGTAGGAAATGTGCCTTATTATATCACACTTGAGTGAAATGAATAAATTTTTGACAAAGTAAACACTCCTCTCTTCTCTATGGTTTTCTCAGACAGTAACCCTCCTGCATGTGCTTTCCCCTTTTCCTTGCCGTTTCCAGATTCCAAGCAGAACGGTGACGCAGCCTCGGCCGCCTTGGCTAACGAGGACTGCCCCACCATCGACCAGGTGCTGAGCCCAGACGAGAGGAGCCCCATCGGGCGGGGGCCGACCCGGGAACGCTACCAGCAGGACCGAGCCTGCTTCCTACTGAACACCAGGGAATTCCGTGCCACAGATGGGAATGTGCGGAAAGGTATGTTTCACACCGGGCGACGGATATGTAAACACGCACATCTTATGTAAACAGATCCACACAGCGAGATGCCAGGCACAATATGCTGTAAACATATCTAGACATGTATACGTCCAGTGTGCAGCAGATAAAGCACATATAGGTCACTGTATGTTTGCAAGATCGGAACATTTAGGAAAGATGGGTTGGATTGAAGATCTCAGCTGTAGATAGAAGACTCCAATCACAGCAAACAGCACACACAGTCATACAGCTACAACACATGCACATACGCCATATAGCTCTTCTGCTCTGCTCTCTTTGTTTCCACCTCTTCACATTCATGTTGTCTGTGTTTTCCATCACCGCTTGGTATCATGTTTGATTTCCTTCTGTCAGACAAGGTTTTCTGTCCCTCTACTTCTCTCCTTTTTGCTTTTCTCTTCACACTGCCTCAGTCATGTCTTCCATCTTTCCATGGTGTCTGTGAATCTCTGTCCCATAGTATCACATTCATTCATGCTCAAAAACGATCTCCGTCTTTCTCTGTCTTCTGGACTCAGACAGTTGACCATGCATTAATTTACTTCTCGTCACTTCTGTTTCTCCCTGTCTGTTTCTCTCTCTCTCTCCTGCCTTGCAATGTCCTTTAATTCCTTCCCTCCTCCCTCGCCCCTTTGATGACTTTTCCCTCCCCCTAACCTCCCCCCTACATTGTCCCTCCTGGCTCCCTGTTCCCTCTGCTCCATCTTTAAACCCCATGGAATCATATTCCCCCCTTTTTCTTTTCCTTTTGTGCTCCATCATAACTCCTGATCCCTCCCTTTATTTTTCCTTTTTGCCCCATGTGCATAATCATCATGCTCATGAAAACCTGACACCTCGATTCATTTACTACTGCAATCCAACCACCACCACTGCCGCCAACCTGCACCAAAACACTCCCCCACACTCCCTCCAAACTTTTCAACACCCCCTGTTGACAACAAACTAGAGGCAGCAGCCCTGGCACCCAGCCCAGACTCCCCTCTGACTGAGGATTGGTATAAGATGGAAGGGTCTCTGTTACAGCAGGACCTCAATGCAAACTCCACCTCCTCCTGGATCAAACCATAGCCCAGAGGTAACACTGAAAACAAGTTTAAAAAAAACAACATAACGGAACCCATAGCTTAGTCAACTTTTGACTGAAAACATCCAGAAATTTTGATCTGGCTGTCCATGATTTAGCATGTTTTGCAAATGCACAAGCTATTCCACAGGAGTATAGCACCCACTTTATCACAGACGCAGCTGCACATAGTATGTATGACTTCACAGATACACTAATATTTTCACAGTGTTGTGTCTCAATGTTAAATGGAGTTTCACCTGTAAGAATTTTGTGCCTGAAAGTGTGGAAAGTCTGCTGTCAGTCTTAAATAATACATTAAGAGGCTGATGCAAACAGTTGAGCTAAGGTTAGGTAGTACCTAAAAGTGAATATTACAGTTTGGGCGGCATTCTGGGGGCTCAATATCTGATTTTTGAGGTATTTCATACAATAAAACCTAACCTCAGCCCAATATCCTACCTGGATAAAAATGTGCTTTATCATAAGTTTGTAAACTCAGCGACAATCTCAGTGTACAAGATGTAAAAAAAAAAAAAAAAAGATTCTGGAAAGAAAATGGGATCGCTCTGTGATATACACTCATAACAAGTAGAGTGCACATGTGTGTGTGTGTGTGTCTCTCTGTGTGAGGGTTTTAAACTTGCTTACACTCACGAATGGATCCATATGGGGGCAACACACACACGCTAACACATCCTGCAGCTCAAGTGAAAATAACCCAGATGTTGTGTCCTGTGTCAATAACTAATAAAAACATACACTGAAGAAGAATGACCGGGAACAGCGGGTCATGTTGTTGTCTGATGTGCCTCTGTGTTGTTGTTGTCTCTCTCTTCAGGTTGTGTCATATCACGCGTGTGTATGTGGGCTTTTTCATTCTTACGTGTTATACACTGTGTCTCTGTCCTCTCAATGCCGTCTGAGTGTTGTGTTTGTGTTGTCGTGTGTGGCTTCAGTTTGGTTTCTCCCTTCTACTGTGTTTATTCATGTTATTCCCTACCCCACGGGCCTCCACCTTGGCAAACCAAAGCGCACACTGTAATTTAGAAATATTGTGCTACAAACAAACAATGCTCTTTTTATATACACTTGTATATGTACATGTAGATCACAGCCCTCACAGTGGCATCTATTCTTTATATGCCATATTTTTCCAGGCACAAAGCATGATGTACATATGTAGCATTTTGTGTAAAAATCAAATAATAGCTTCACAAAAATCAGTGTTGTGCATCATCTTTCCAAGGCCCAAGGTTACTGGGGTCAGTGGAGCAATCTATGTCAAGGGATAGTACCTCGTGAAACATAACACGCTGAAAACAAGCAAACCCAACTTATAAATCAGTTAAACTATGCTAATTTGCAAAATACGGTGCTACGAGCGTGTATTGGATCTGAAATACTATTCCCTAGACCTTGTAACTGTGCTTTCAGTGCCTAGTGTAGTCCAAAAGTTCAGGTCTTTTTTTGTATTTGTACTGTGAAGACCTGGATAGAAAATCAAAAGGAATAAAAAAAAAGCTGCACTTGGTGACTGAAACACTTACTGACCAGACAGACAGACAAACGCTATGACAGATTTGACTGAAAAGTGGCTACATGCTGTCTAAGGTAAGCAAGCCTTGAGCTGTCCAAGCCTTTCACGTAGAGGTCGATGACATCGCTACAGTTTTAAATGGTTCTTATGTATAAACTGCAATTTAAGTGCTACCAAAAAAAAAATCCCTCTTTAAAGCAAATCAGGAGTCTGTTGAGGGAAATAAGTGCTGGAGAAAGTCGTGCACTGTAATTAGAATTTTTAGTCTGGTGATTTATAATGTTTGTCTGTGTTAATATGTTGAAGCTTGTGCACAGGAGATTACCGTAAAAAAAACTGAGAAATATGATCTGGATCTCGTTTTCTCTGAAACTTGATTCTCTAGGATTTGATGTGAAGGTCATGCATGCACAGCCCTGTGATAGACAAATGAGCTATCCAGGGTGTTGTCCACCAACATAAACGGGTAACTACATGTAGAAACTTGGATATGACATGATTAACAATCCATATTAAGACAAAGTGAAAAAACAAGCTGCATTTATATCAGCTTATAAATCCACGGATTCTAAATGCTCTCCTTCGTGTTTTTAAAGAGGGATTCTGACGCTGTGTAAAACTCATTCTTGTGTGCTTCATTTGTGGTTTATTTTGTAGATCTATGCGTTAAGATGTCTTTTGCCAACTTATGTTCTTAGCTTTTCAATCTCTTCTGTTTTGATTGTTGGCCATTTGACTTCCAACGCACCCAAATGCTGTATGCATGGCTCACAAAGGTCAAACAGTCAATCACCCCTTTGATTGCTCACTCCAAATCACTCCTCCAGACCTCACTCAAGGATCTCAGTCACTGTTGGGTTCTCTTTCTTTGCCTCTGTACCTCTACACTCTCTCTCCTCACTGTATTTGTGTATTTTTCTTGTTTTTTTGTGTGTGCTTATTTATGTTTCTAACTTGGGTCTTTTATTGAGTGTTTTTTTGTGGAGTATTTTGCAGCGATTTTGTAGAGGTTTGTTTCTCTGTGTTGTATTGTGAGTGCTTTATGGTTTCACTGTGCATAGGGTTAAGTTATATTAATTTAAAGTTATTATATTTTGCTGTTGTTTGTTGTTGTGGTCTGTTTTTCTCTAAATGTCTTTGAGTTTTTGTAAAACTGTGATTTTGTTGTTTTGTGGTTTGACTTCCCCTATGTTCCTCCTGTGTTCCCATTTGAGTTTTACCATCACCTAATATCCGTGTTCGATAAATTGGAACGATAAAGAAACGGTCCAAAAAAATGACATGAAAGTGGTGCAAATCTCACTGGTTAAGGACATTCTCAAGTACATATGTGAGAAAAAGGTCATTATTTATTACTAAATTCACCCATAATATGAGCATTTTTATATATTTAAAAAAAAAGAATAGTGATAATAATTTATTTATCAACTCCCACCACTCATAAACAGATACAAATACCTGAAAATGTGCTTTTCATCCTCATTTAGTTACACCCTTATTTACTCTGTTAATAATTCTGATATTGCTCAGGTTAGACTATTTTATGAAAATCACTTACTGGCAACATATCATTTTTTTTCTGCATAGCACGATTACTTTTTTATTGTAGACAGCCTTAATTACAAAAAATAGCGTAGTTCAACAAGCTAAAACCAATATACTAAATTTCACCCTTTAAAGCTCTCTTGTGTGAGGTAATTTGTGTGAAAACGTGTTTTCTGTGGTAACACTTGTCAGTCTTCTTGTAAGTACTCTTTTAGGTTTACACAGTATGTAAAAGCTGTTCTACATCGTCATGCATGTTCTATTGTGTGTAACAATATCACTGTGTGTCTAAATATCATCATAACTCTGCAAATATTCCGTCTGAGCCAGATTTTTACCATATAAAAGAAATAATACATGATGTGTATATGTATAAGAGGTAAAGATATAGAATATTAAGAGCTTTAATGATAACAGCTGATGCATCCTGTATGACCTACATACTGCTAATAAGAGGATGCAGGATACAGTTGCATGTCATCCAGTTTCCCCAAAAGACTCATAGGTACTGTATGTACTGTATGCACATGTTGTGGTTTCAGTAATGGTAGTGTAGCGATCAATACATCTAATTATGGGTAACAGGAGATCACACCATCTTTAACAGGCAATTGATCCCATGTAAGAATGATACAGTATGAGGCCATGCTAAGAATAGAAACTGAACAGTCAGCAAATCCATTGCAAGCACGCCCTCATGAAATTACAGGACATATGTGCAGTAAGAAACAGAGGCGGTCAAGTAGTTCTCTGCCTCCTCCATGCGTACAGTGCATACAGGGCAGCTGTTATTTTGAATCGATCTGTTTCATTTGACATGATTATTTCCTTGGTAAACAGTCTGGCTGCAATATTTGCAGTTCTTTCTCTGTTCCTCTGCGTCTTCCCTCCACATATCCTCCCCCTCCTGTGATTAACACTCATTCTCCATCCCATCCCCAGGCCGCCACTGCAGTGCAAGTGTAACTAAAGTCTGACTCTAGGTAGGTACATACTCCCTCCATAGTGTAAATTAAGTGTGACTTTGGGAAGGAATTATGTCATCACTGAATACAGTGACAGCCAGACTCATCATTTCCCCTGACGGAGACTCCCAGAGCTCAAAGCCCCTGTTGATGTTGTAAATACAGCAGATAGTCACAGAGAGCAGAGCAGACTGGGACAGACTGCAGTGGCTGAGACACGATTAACTTTATGTCACTCTTTTAAATTAGCAAAAGCAAACCAATATCAACCAGGTTTTGACTGCAGAGCAACAAGCCAAACAATCAACAGAGCCACGTTACCGCCTGATCCTCATTATCCTCCATCACTTTCACTTTTCATTTTATCAACAGATGAGAACTTTCTTTCTCTTTATTTTCCATATTTTACTGATGTTCCATTGCCACTGATGATGGCAAGTGTTACAAATCTTCAAATTCCAGATTAAAAAGGACCAAATAAGGGAAATGCATTCAACTCAACAGAACCAACATTAAAGCCATAATTATATACTACAGGCAGACTACTTTTACTTTTAGTTTGGTCAAAGATCATAATATATATAAAACATAGTGTTTTAGTCTTCTTATCACATGAGCAGTGTGTATTTGTGCTGATGTTTTCTTATCACAAAGAATATACTTTATATAAAGAAATTTCACTGTAGAGTCAAAAGCAAAATCAACTTTTGTTGCAGCTTACAGGCTTCCAAACATTATTTTTTTGAACTCACAATGCATACTATAATATACTATATATGTAGGGCATTCATTGTTAATCAAATGTAGACTGCAAGTGAACATAAGACAAGTTGTAGCATCTAATTACTAATAAATTAACCCTCTGAACCCCAAAACCCACCCGGGGTTTATAAGGCAGGTTATATATTTTTTTTAAATGCCAAAATTACACCATTTATCAGAGCCAGACACAAAAAAGAACAACAAACTTTTTGACTGTCTTTGAACTCTGTGATGTGCCACTCTGTCGGAAACCTGTGAGAAATAAATTGTTTGCTGGAACCTGATTTTGTAAAGAAAAACACATGCTCCTTGTTGCAACTACGAAGCCATTAGTGACTCAGCTGATCTGCAGGCTGTGTTTACACAGAGCAGATGGGAGACATATGGAAACAAATTAAAACTGTACGTACTAAAATATGTATAGTATATAGAACCACCATTTTCCACTTGTATAAGTAATCCCTGTGGGGATGTGGAAAAATGTTGTACATGTACAAAATACATAATCAAATCAATTCAATTAAAAAAAAAAAATCTGTTTCAATGATTTATGGCCTTGCAACTTTGTTTTACTGCACCAAAGCTATTTTTTCTAAGTCTCTCTACTTCTAGCTGTGGTTGCAACTTTATATTGCAGTGAACAATAAGCCATAGTGAGTAAAAAATATGACAGGAGCAAAAAACACCCACAATTGATTGGGATTCAGAGGGTTAATATACAAGTAAATACTACAAAGTAGTAGTTGTTTTTTTCTCTATTTTAAAATTAATTTTCTGGCAAGCTATCTATCTCATAAAACCTTTCGAATCAGAGCTACTGAGTAGAATGGTGCATTAGTGATTTGTTTTATACCATCTGCATTTATTTAAAATCAACTTGGATAAATTAAAGTAACCTTAAGATTTCAGTCTCTATGGATTTGGCAGCATCTGTGATGATCTTGATGAGGAGATGGAGGTGTGTAATCTCACTGAAATGCCAAATATGACCACGTTGGATTGTAGTCACATTTTAACACATTTAATTTATGTGACTGCTGAGCAATAATAGCCTCCATGTTTTTAATGTGAAGAGGCTGCAGTAAATGTGCATTAGAAGAAACTTAATACATCTCAGACGTGTCAGAGAGCAAACAGCAAACAGTGAGGCTGTTATAAAATTGACAAAATTACACTTAATTACATGCACAACTTATTATCTGTGAATCCTGTGTGTGTGAGGGCATGTAGTGTTAAAAAGAGGGTTTGAAACTTTAGTTAATATACTGAACATGAGATCAGATGAAAGATTTATCAGCTCTTGCTGTAAGAGATTTGTGTCTGCATTCACTTGCAAGCCTTGTTCTCTTTCTACAATAGAACAGGTTGAGTTTTCCAACTCATCCTCCAGTCATTAGCCCTGAAATCAGCGCGCAAACATCAATTACACGGCTGCCATCTGATGCAACGTGACAATTTGTCCTCATACATTCGGGCAGTATGAGCAAAATATTTCTTTGTATCTGCACTTGAGAATGAAGCAGCACCACAGATTTGCCAGACAGCTTTTCAGAAAATCTTGAAGCCTAAGAAGCACAGCGAAAATGCATCATCAATATTTTACCGAGTTGCCATCCAACAAATGTGCCCGAGCCGGTCAGAATAAAAAAAGGGCTTTTATTTATGGTTGGCTCAAATGATGCGTTATCTAGAGTGGGAGAGTTGGCCACAGTGCAGCTCAATATTGGCGTATTTTTCCATTTCAGCAGGAAGGCACAAAGGGCGTCATACTGTACCAATGGGTGTTCTTTGTTGTCTCACTGTGGCCATGTGATGGTTGGAGTTCGACAAAAATCACTCATTTTGCCACAGAATCTGTGAGCATCACTGCATTACAGTAGGATAAAATTCAGCTCATGACCACACTCCTAATAAAACTGTCAAACTCCAGCCATCATATGTGAGTTAGCCATTGTTAGAGCAGATCACTGCTACCTACCAATGGTGTTTTTCACTTCACCTGATGCAACAACACTCGTCAGCACAGCACTGCCTTCTCTGTGGCTGCTTCCTGCAGGGAGAGCTCAACATCTGCATGCTGTGTTACACACTGAAAATACAGCGGGAAAGGACACAAAGGCTATTCCTTTAGATAAATTGGTTATTGCAAACTTTAGCAGGGCAAGTATCACACATTAAACCTCCAAATCACTTGCGCAGCTGGATTTAGTCCTCCACCATGTGTCATTTCCCACTGTAAACATGATATAGAGTGATATCACTCCAGGATGCAGTTTTTGGGGTTAGGATGTATTTTTTAAAATGTTACAAAGAGGACATTTGTGTTGGCCATTTGAAGTTTACAGGAACCAAAAGAAAATACTGTTAATGAAGCATAATTTAAAGCAAGTAACACATAAATTCATGATAGATCTAAACTTTTTCATTCAAAACTTCACGTGGTCAACTCCTACACTGTATCTGACTATATGCTGCTGTGTGTTAAACTGTATAGTTTTGGTCAAATTTTTGTCTAAAACACCTGAACATGGAAGTTTACTTGCTACAATGTTGGGTGATTTATGCAATGGACCTACTATTGGTGTTGAATTTCTTAATATTCGAAAAAAAAACAACAACTTTGCTTTTCTGTTTTTGAAAAAAAAAAGACATATCATAACTCGCATTTTCTTGTTTTGTCCTGTCTTGTCTGTCTTGTCTCTGTCTGTCCTCGTCTGTCTTTTGAATGTCGTTATGATTTGATAACATTTTTCTATTTCTTATCCTCAATTGATTCTCTCCACTTATGTGCTTCTTTCCACTTTGATTTCTGCTTACGGCATCTTAAACCTCATGTTCATGTTTTAAAACTGTATAACCTTCACTACAAACCATCCGAATATGGAACTTTTTAACTATGATTTCCATTTATTTTATTTACATATCGAAACAATAACACGTAATACAATATAATCAATCGATCAATGGTTAAAATTACTCTCTTAAAGCAACGGGCTACGAGAAATCTCGCAGTCTAAATAACATATCGGGAATGGCTGGGTCATCACTGCGGCTCGCTCCAATCACTAGCCCACCCTTTGAGACCTATGAGGCCCCAGGACCACTGCACCGCTGTCGCTCCCCCATCCCCTCAATTTTGTAGCAGAAAGGAAACGTGCATGATTGGATGATAAGGGATGCAGTGGATTAGCGATGGACCGATCACACTGAAGCCTCCGTTTGCATCGTACACCGTGCAAAAACAATAGCAATAACATAAAATGAACTTGAATGTAGAAAGAATGACCTCTCGTCTTGTGAATTCAACAGTTTATGATGCATGCGTCGGGGTTAGCGGATGGGGTTAAATACAGGATTTAGCTTTAAAGATACACTGTTGTTTTAAGTTATTAGAAGAAATGTAAGAAAAATAAATAAAATAGTATCACGGGTAAAAAAAACGAAATATATATATATATATAAAAACATGTGCACAGTTGAATTTTAAAACTTTAAATGTGTAGATGGACATCAAGTTTTGTGTGTTCTGGATCAAACAAGCTCACAGAGAAACAACCATGAAACAAGATCCTTCTGTTCATTTAGCCAAAGACAAAAATCCATTTATAGATTAGATTGATGTTAAACGGGTTTCTACTTTCTGTCTTTTTGTGGATATTAATATCTGTACAGCATAGATATCATTTTTGGTAAATCTCTTTTTAAAAAAACAGACTCGGTCTCTGTGAGTCTCAGTATGGAAACTTTATTTTGTATCCTGTTGTGTGAAATCATTGGACACTTTATGTTGACAGTTCACACAGAAAAGCGATTTAAAAAAAAAAAAAAAGAAAGAAAGAAAGCCTAGCCTAAATTAAATAATACAAGCATTTACCATAAGAGCTAACATACCTCTATCTTTCATTGCATTGCTGTTAGGATCCCATATATGCAACTGTTACCTTATAGTGTACAGTTAAAGGTCTATTCAGTCATTTTTATTTTTATTTATTTTTTGATAGCTACTAGCACATTATCGAATACAATTCTACATATTTACCATCATTATCATCTTATCTGGAATTATATTAATCAATAACCTAAAACAAAACTATCTGTTTAATGTGATGCCTTGAAAAATAATCTAAAAATGCAGTAAAACATTTGTTGTTTTAGTACCCTGCAGGCTGTCACTTGTGCAAAGTACACACCCTGATAAGGACAAAGGTTCAGTTTCACAAGATTACATCTGGACATTGCAAGGGCCAAGATGAAGGTCATGTGATCAGTGGAGATAGCCGAGCTCCCATTAGGTTATTAACTGTTTCCAGTAAGCTAATAAAACTGCAAGATAATGATATTTTTGGACAACATCCAGGATTGCTTTTATTTCTTTACGTGCATTCCTTAGTGCTGGTTGTTACAACGAATGAAATGATGCTATACAATAGCAATAACGTACCTTGTTCTTTGTTTTTGTTTTTTTACATTTTCACCTTTTTTATTAGATAGCGAAAGTGAAGAGTGCTAGCACATATTGGGAGAGAGCAGGGAAGTGACATGCAGTAGATTTAGAAATCAAACTGGCCACCCATGTGGTCTGCTTGGCAAGCCGTTTTATATTGAACGGTTGATATATTGAACAGATATCAAAAACGTTGTAGTTACAGTGACTCGTTCAAATTTTTACTTAAGGTATCAATAATGTTATTTGAACTAATCAAAACAACAGTTGGAGATAATTCTTATTTAAAAGTATTTATTAGCCAATAAGGCAGAAGGTGAAGGATGTGCATGTCATAAATTGTAGATTAGCTGTAGTACCTGGTGGTTCCACCAGGTGGAGCCTCTTACTGTTTAATACTGTAGAGACCAGAGGAGGTGTTCATTTGGAATTCTGTCAGTTCCATGTTGGCAAGTAGAGAGCATTGTGGGAGTTAAGCTAGTAAAGCGGCACCATGAGAAAGTCTCTTGTGTCACTTAATGTCTACTAGCCAGAGATCTCCATCTTATAGGCAAGCTAATTTAGTTTTCACATCTTTAGCTCGTATTTTCTTTTTAATAATAGTAAATGACTGAGTGGACCTTTTGAGGAGATCCTAATTAGGACAAACATGTAAATGAAAGACGTACTTGTAGGACTATGATTTTTTTTTTTAAAAGAAATCCAAGTGCATTGTTTTTAGAAAGCAACTCAAAAATGAACACCAAGAAATTCCATACAACAGATGTACACAGTCAGATGTGGATAACTGCAATATAATAATTAATGAATTAATATAAATACAAATACAAGCACTTTACTAACAATTAATTTTAACAATAATTTACTAACCTTTAAAGCTTGCTTGTTGGCATAAGACGTGGATTACGTAACAAAAATAGACTGAAGCCATAAGATTGCCTCATTAAACATGTCTCTTAAGCTTTTCTAAATATCTGTTTCACTTCTTCACACTTTATGTTTTTATTAATTATATTTTTTCCATATTTATTTTGTTTTAAATGTTTATCTAAAAATACAAATTAAAACCATCAAATTAATCTGTTGGTTCATCTTTGGAAAAAAATATGACAGTGGTTATAATGTGACATTTCCCTCAATAATTTAAAATTAAAAATCTCTTCTAGGCAAGTTGGGCTTTTATTTTTGTAATTGAGGTCACCCTCTTCAGATCGCCATGCTTGTATGTAAATAGATCTTATGTTAAAAGTTGAGCAAAAAAGATTTAAAAAAAAAAAAAATCACATTCACATATGCAATAAACATGCAATATTACTTTACTGCTGGAAAACATGCTGTGCACATACATATGTAAATATGCAGATATATTTTTAATCTTTAAAATGCACAGACTTAGAGGCGGTCAATTTGTTGTCTTTGATTTCGCTGTTCCAGTTCTGAGTATACAAAGCCGTTCTGATGACATGAGCCATTTGTCTGGTTTTATTTCCAGCCAGTGTAGTTCGTTAGACTTTTTGATGTTGTGACTGCCATTTTTAATTGTTTCGGTTTTGTAACAGGTTTTCTATTTTCTTCACTTGTACTGGTTAATGTGTATTTCATTGTGAGGAATGACTTTTCTGTACCATTGATTGTCTACAATGACATTTCTTGAAAAAAAAAATACAATGTACTAAACTGTTGTTAGGATCTTTAAATAACAAAATAATGTAGTAAGACTGAAATCAAGAGGAAAAACTAAGTGCTAAGTGAGGTTTTTCTGCAGGTGTAAGGGGAGAATATTTCCATACTTGTCTAGAGTCAGGTCCTGATATTCTGTCATAATCTTTGGTCCTGAACTGCCATTTTGTCTAAAAAATCAACGTGCTTCCAGACCCCTTAACTTAGATATGCAGTATTTAGATGAACGCTACGACACCAATTGAATCAGTGTGCAAACTACACCACGTAGTCCTTTATAAACAACATTTATAAAGGACTTGATTTAGGTTCTATTTGTCATTTTTTCCTATAATTAAGAATATGGATGATAAGAATAAGAAATCAAATGAACATAAACAGTTAGGGTTGTTCTGTTTTGTTTGTTAAAGTAGGTTTTCTGATTTTTGACTTTAAAAGAATGAAATTTATGATATTGCACCGCCACTCTTCAGTCCTGCTCACTTTATCATAGTGAATTAGTGATGAATCATGCATGAATCATACATCAATACCAGCCTAATTTTACACATCATCCATGATAGTGATGATCCAGAAAAACAGAAATGATTGACAAAAATAGCATTCAGAGATTCCCCAAAATTTCTGAAATTATGTTTCCAGGTGAGCTCACGTCTTATTAAGAGCAACCAAACTCCCCCCGGCTCTTCTGTAGTTCACACACTGACTAGAATCTGTAGTCAACTGGAGTTGTAGTGTCTCATTTTATTATAGATCCCTTCATTTGGTCACTGCAAGGAGTAATGCTTGCCTGGCTTCGTCTGATGCAGGTTTTTTGAAGCCCATCGCACATATTTTTCAGACCAAAGTCGCAAAGTAGTCGTGCTCATACTCAATGTTGCTGCATTTCACCATTATGATGTCAAAAAAAAGTATTTGACTGTATTTTAGTGTCGTCTGAAAATATCTGAAACAGCATGCGGAGATTTGTTTCTCTAGTGAATACAAGAACTTTTGATAGCTCCTTGATGTATAATGTCAACCTGAACTTGTACAGTTAAAGGTAGGGAAACTCTGGGATATTTTAAATCGATTTAACCTGTAGAGAAACATGTAAGGAGTAACATGTGCGGTGCGTTGATTGGCCTGGGTTAAATCACAGCTAATCTTAAGCCTAATCTTTGGTCTGCTGGCATCACTTCTCTCAGTGCTCAAAAACCCCATTAAGCGCACATGCAGACTGTATAATCATAAAATGACTCCACAATGTGGATGTTACAGTTTGCAGATGTTTTGACTTTATGCCACTTTATTTGGAATGTACATTTCCTGTTGTAGTGAATGTCACCCATTTTTGAATGTTTTTCTTTAATGCTACAACTGACTGACGGTTGGTGAGAGCAGTAACACAATCTCACATGCCACTTTGATTTTACAGAAGTATTGTATCTGTTCATATTTGCTTTGTATCGTTGCAAAATTGATCCGAAGAATGTCATAACTGTGAGTTATTTGTTGAGTCATATCACATGGTCGTGGCCAATGCAAATTAACTAGCACACTCTGAAGCAAACATTGTTTAAGTGAACAAAACAGGCATTTGTTGTAAGTGCCTCTATGAGGCCCCTCTAGGCTCTGATGTCAATTTAGGATGCAAACTAGCTAGATTTAACTAGCTAAACCTTTGAAGTAATGCTTAATAGGTCAGTGATTATTGTTGAATATGTACAGATCTGTAGCTACACATGTGAATACATTAAAGTCATATGAAATTAACATATCTATGTATAATTTGTGAGTGCGGACAGTAAGGTTCAGAACCACTGATTCCAACTGATCTAATATGTACACTGATCAGCCACAACATTATGACCACTGACAGGTGAAGTGAATAACATTGATCATATTGGTACTATGTGGTGTTCTGCTGGAAAACCTTGGATTTTAACATCCGTGTTGATGAGACTTAGACACCCAAATAAACATTGACCCAGAACAAGCACACTCCCTCATGCAAATGGAAATCCCAAATGTCACTGGCCTACTCCCAGCAGGAAAATGCACCCCACCACATGGAAAAAGCATCAAACAATCAGGAACATCTTGAGGAACATGACAATCACCCAAGATGTTGATTTGACCTCCAAACTTCCTAGACCCCATTCTGATCAAGCATCAACAGGATGCAGTGGAACAAGTTTGATTGACAGAGGCCCCAATGAACAACCCAGAGTATCCAAAGGATCCACTGCCAACGTCCTGGTGCCAGACCCCGTAGGACACCCTGAGAGGTCCTCTTGTCCATG
>OMNN01041323.1:0-18687 GCA_900302755.1 Chromis chromis
GGTATAAAGCTCTGTTACTGCAAATGATGCAAAACAGGAATGCTGGTAGAAAATTGTTAGACGTGTGTAATATGTTTTACTGATCAATGCAGCTGCTTATTTCTAACTCGGAGCTCAGGAACAGCTCAACATGTTTACAGATACATTTTCCTTCAGCTGAGAATCTGTATCCTCATAAATAATGATCAGGAGACGTCAAAGGGAGACGCTTCTTCCAGCTGATTTAAAGCTAAAGTGAACAGAAGCTGCTCCATGGCATCAATAACCATGGTGATCTAGCAGGTTAAAAGAGAGACCTTCTGATAATAAAAAGTCTGACTTTGGGCTCAACACACTGCTAAGACACAAATCTCGCTTCGTAGTACAGCCCTCTGTTAACTCTGACTGGGGCTTTAGTTTTTTTCTTGAGCTGACTTCCACCAGGACGGCACGGTTGGTTAGCACTGTCTCCCTGGTTCTCTTCCTCTCCCTGTGCCTGTGGGTTTTCACCGGGTGCTCCAGCTTCCTCCCACAGTCCAAATGTGGGATGTTAATTGGTGATTCTAAATTGTCCGTAGGTATGAATGTGAGTGTGCTTGGTTGTTTTTCTATGTGGCCCTGCGATAGATTGGCGACCTGTCCAGGTGAACCCTGCCTTCAGCTGGGATAGACTCCAGCCCGCGACCCTACAAGGGATTAAGCGATGTATAGATACTGGATGGATGGATGTACACCATGCATTTTTAACTTGCTTCGTTGTACAGCCCTCAGTAAGAAATCCTAGCAAGTGACGGATTCAATTAGGCCATTGTGTAACTATGTCAGAGGTAAAAGAAATGGACTCCAAAGCAGATTCATTTGTAAAGTTAGGATACAGTACAGACTTTGCATAGAAATGCATGATACAGAACTGAATAATATGCAGTTAATGGTAGGCCTATTTGATTAATTATTTATGTAGCATCTTTACTTTGACCTTTCATAGCACAGGGTTAGGGTTAGAAACAATTGAGCTAATCTGCTGTGAAAACTTATCTTTCTTACCAGAGATACTGGTGTCAAGGGAGTGTGATGCTGTGTGAAACTATTACCTGAACGGTAAGAGTACCACACTGGCTAGGGATAATACTAGCTCCTAACTGGTTATAAGTCAGGGTAACAATGAATTTTGAAAATCACATTTTGATGATATTTGAGTTTATAAGAATCGCGTCTGCTGACTAGCAAAAATAATGCCTCAACACAAATTTGTGTTAGACCATGGAAAAATGCTCATTTGGTGGTGGACTTGGAATAATGCATTCACGTATCAGATATCCTCATCAAACCAGAAGTGTGCGCCTCAGACAGCAAGTTTTCTTTCTTTTATTAAGTAATTCGGATTTCGTATTCAGTGAAAATTCAAGTGTACACAGAATAAGATTTGTTTGCGTACCTTCAATTCCTAATTGCTAACACTGTTCATTACTGTTTATATGTCAGCAGGATAACTCAAAAACTACCAAGCCAATTTTCATAAGACAGGGTGGACAGGTGGAGCATGGCCCGAATGGCCCAGCATATCACCAAACAGTGGCGGAGGTTTGCGTTTCCTTATCCTACAGTGCCAAACCTTTATTTTTTCTTCAGTTTGGGATCAGATTTTCTCACCAAGGATTTTAGTTTTGTTCAGTTTTAGGACATGCTCATTTTGCAGATCACGTACATGTGTAGAAGTGGTAGACACACGGACCGCTGCCTCTAACCGTTATGCAGGCGTGTTATTAAAACATCCATAGTGTACGGCGTTGCCACTGGTGACGCGTCTCTATCCACTTTAGTCCCGCCCCTGATTCATATTATCCCCGTGATTGGCTGGTGGAAGTTCCCGTTGCCTTTACTGGCTACAGTACCTGTCTGTTCGTTAGCTGGGTATATTTAGCTGATTGCATTATCGGATCAGAATTAACCTGCGGTCCTAAAGTACTGAGTGAAGTGCACACAGTGAACGCTTTTCCGGGCGATTATTAACTAGCAGTGTAGTTAGCTAACTAGTTGAGCTAACGTGAACAGCATCATTGTTACTTCTGCAAATTCTGAGTTGTCTGTGCGGAACGAAAACAAACGGTTTCTGACATGTCTTCAGACGAAGACAGAGCCAAGGAAATTTTGAAGGGCTTCAAACTGTATCCTTTTTGCTGCGTGTTGGTGATGTTGTGCAAAGGTTAGACACATAATAGTAGGCTAACTGTCTGTCCTGTCAGTTGCTAGCTAGTTAGATAACGTCATCTGGCATTAGCAAGGATGGTTGTAGCATCTTGTGTCTGCTTTTGAGTCTGCTGGTACTAAAGGTTGGCTGCTATGGCTAACCTGTTAGAGTCACCGCTATCAGCTACAGAGCTGTTTTTGTCATTATTGGATGCAAAAGAAAAAAAATTGCTCCTTTGTGTAGGAGCTGGGCAGTTTAACTCCGAGTGAAGGCCTACTAGCTAAAGTGAGTGGCCTTACCTTGTGGCTTACTTGCTTGACTAAGTATTGAACGCGCTTGGTGGAAGCCACGATTCATAATGCAATAAAACAAAACCTGTAGGCTACAGCAATAATGCGTGCGAAGGGGGTAACGTTATTGACTCAAGTGGTTGACAGACGACAGTTGTTCTATCACACTAACTTACCATTAGTAACTGAAACTTAAAAGCATGTGAGTAGCCGTAAGCATAGTTTAATCGCTTTTTTATGGGTTCGAATGTATTGGAAGTTGTCAAACCCAGGTGTGATGCAATGAACTTCATTCAAAGAAGTTCATTTAAATGCGTTATCCCATCCACCAATACAACAACTTCCAATGTTGTGTTAGATTTTGAATGTGATGTGTACACACACACACACACACACACACACACAAAGTCTTTATTTTTTAATTTACTTTTTGGCGTTTGTTGCTAAAACAGAAAACATGGGAACAGAGTGTCTTACGCCCTTATCGGGATCAGCCTTGCAATGTTACTGATATGTTGTAGATCACCAGGTCAGCAGAATGCCATGGCACTATTATTAATTGTATGTTTGTTCATTTGATGATATACTATCCCTTAACAGCTCTATATTAAGCATGTAGCACTTGAATATTTCCACATTGACACTGACTCTTCTACTTGTGTTTTCTCACAGCTTAACAAAACATACATTGCTCAGGGCAAGCTCATCTAAAAGTCACTTAATTTGTGTATCCATTAGGCCTTAATGAGCCTTTACCTTTGCTCAAATAAAATGTCAAATTTAGCTGTTTAATGAGTTTAAAATGAAACACATAGATAAATATGATGTTGTTTCATTATAAATTGATAGATTTGTATTTTAAACTGCTAAGTGTACTTATATTTAGAAAAAAAATTGACAGAACATATACTTTTAGTTGAAGGCTTTTCATAGCACATACTCTTACTTTAATTTATTTAAGGAAAAATCGCTTGGATAGACCATCTTAGACGGGTTAGCCTAATGGTGGGATTAATCTACATGACTCATTTTGTTTATATTCTATTTTATATTTGCAACACTCAATTACAACCTGTATGTCTTTGAGTAAATGATAACAGTGAAGACATTTTGCTGATGCAGATTTCCCTTTGCCACATACTTTTCCCATCAAGCTGGCTGCTCATTTTTTTGGTTTGTCAGTTTGCGTTTGTATTAGCTGAACGCAGGTCTGGAACGTAAATGTGGTTGTTGTCTGTGTGTGCAGCCAAATGCCACTCTCTTAATTTTGAAATGCTCATCTTCTAGTAATTGATCTGGGTTTATTAGGATAAGTTTAAGCTAAGTTGCTTATAGTCCCATTCTAAGGTGATGTTTTAGAATCACCTTAGCTTTAATGTGCTTTCAGGAAAGACACACCCTGTAGCTAGTCTTTTTGACAGTCGCCTCTTCATGTCATGAGTTAAAGCTGTTTTGCAGCCTGTGTATACAAGTGGAATAATTAGAATCAAAGGATATCTGTTCTATCAGACAACGTGAAATTGACAAATTGACATTGACACAGCGGGTTAGGGTTAGGTCAGGGTTATTTGCATATATGTAACTTCTTCCGCTTGCTGGTGGGGATACCACCTATACTAACACTGAGGGGGTGAATGTTGGTGTGTGTGTGTTATTGGTAAGGTCAGGCCTGTTGTTGAAGTGTTGTAACGCCTAAATCCATGATTTAATGGAACTGGGATTTACTGCCTTCTGTCCATACAGCCTTATTGAAGCCAGCATAGAAACTTTAATATTTTTATTTTGTTTCTTTTTTTCTTTTCCATTAGGTAACATAGCTACCATCTGTTATCCAAAATATTTAAGAAGAATATGAATAATAATATAAAACTATCCCTTTTCACTTTTCTACAGACTAAGAGATAAGAGACAATCTAGCGTTGTTTGTGAAGGTATCGCATATTGTTGATCAGTGTTTCTTAAGAAGACAGCATGGAGATCATCTCTAAGATGCCCACACAAGCAGTAGCACCTGCTGTAGTGTAATTTCACATATTCAAACTCAAAGTCTGGCTCAGTTTATTGTCATTCTGTGGTAACTGAAAAACTACATACTTACAATAATGACAAAACATGACCTTTTGTCATTATTCTTTAAATTCAAAATAACAATTGTGAGGAGAGCATAGTAGTAATAATCGCTGAACCATAGGATTCTTATATGATTGACCCATAGCCATAGTGTCAGATTAATTCATTGGAAGCAGTAAAATAGTCTGATTCAGCCTGGCAGCTGAACTCATGCAACCTCTCCTGGTTTCTGCTCCAGGAAGCACTTTTGCTAAGTTACCTAGATAACGTTTTAAATGATGAAACCTCCCAAACCTGCAACAGGACCTAAATGGAGACTACTCTGGATTGCTGATCTTCTGGTTGTCCTTAGGTCCTGAATTTCAATGGCGAGATCCTGTGGTTAATAGGTGTTTGTACAGTCTTGTGAAAAAGTACATACATGGGAGTTGTTGCCCTTTTTGACATATTTGGACAAGCAAACAGTCCTTAATAATAAAGGTGATATACTTAAACAAATGACACATACCATAGACATTTTGTTATCATATTCATAAGTTAAATACATTTAAAACAGCAGATTACTCACATGGAAAAAGTAAGTACATTTATCACATTTTCAGATCCAACAAATTAGAATCCTGGGTTTCAGATTAAGTGCCAATGATTAGAACCTCACTAGAGAGTGACAGGTGGAATCTGGCTTATTTGGACCTCTCACATCTGGGGTCTGCTGTTCTCTTTGCTACTAATGTGTGTGGTGTCATGCCAAGATCCAAAAAGCTCCAAGGCCTTCAGAAAAAAAGACTTCAAATCTTCAAATGATTCAAACTAAATTCCAGAGTGACAAAGATAATCTACAACTGCAAATTTCAAACCATTTTCATTTGTCCAGGATTGGCTGCTTCAGCAAATTCAGCCCAAGAGCAGAGTGTTTGATGCGGAAAGAGTCTCCACCAACCTTAGAGATTTTTTTGGAGCTGGAGCCTAACCAAGCCAACTCAGGGCAAAGGCAGGGGATACCCTGGACAGGTCACCAGTCTATCACAGGGATAGACATAGAGACAGACAACCAAGCACACACACACAGGGAGAAACCATGCCCAAATTCCACACAGAAAGATCCCAGCTAACACGAAGCAGATCTTCTAGCTCTGAGACAGTGCTAACCACCTATCCACCATGCTGCCCCACTATATTATATTTTTTGAAAATGTATCTCTGTGAACCATCAAAATAAAATAAAAAAGAAATGGAGCGTTATGGAGTGGCTTACTCCAGAAGCTAGCTTGCTTCTGGGGCCCTGGATGTACTTACCCACCCAAAGGGTATTACATTTGTTGATATTCTTCTTCAGTTAATGATGGAAAAAAATGTTCCTGGTGGAGTTGGGCCAGTATACCAGCTATATCTGACGGGAGGATCAAATGTTTGCTTGTCAAAATAGATCAAAAAAGCCAGCAACTTTTTCAAATGACTGTACATAGAGTATTTCATTTCATATTGTATTTGCGAAAAAATAGTAAAAATATACATATTCTTTTGTATCATTATTCTTCTAATGGTTTACTACCTGTAGATTCAAGGGAAAATATAAATTGCCAAATGTTCATTATTGTCTTATGTATTGTTTGTCTGTTCTCCATTTGCTATCCTGCTGTCCCCACCCCAACCCTTCCTGCTATCCCCATCCCCCTCACTCTCACCTCAACCGGTCGAGGCAGATGGCCGCCTTCCCTGAGCCTGGTTCTGTAAGAGACTTTTTTTGCTTACCTTAGAATTTGAAGTGCTATTAGATGACAATGTTGTGAATTGGCACTATATAAATAAAATTGAAAATTTAATTGAATTGTAACCAATGTTAAAATAATGTAAAGAAAACGGAAGTGGTCTGACTAATTGATAAAGTCTGTCTGATATGACTTGGTGTTAATTCAGACATAAGTTGTCAATAAATTGGTTAATTAACAATAGACCGAAGTATAATAAATGGTAGTTATCTATTAATTATTTATCAAGAAAATTTACTAAACATGTCCTAGCATTGTGTAGACAATGAGTGTTGTCAAGCAGACAACAAAATGATAATATGCATTTATTATAGTTTCTCGTTAAATGACTCCTTAATTGAAAAAACAGTCATGAACAATTTGAACTATTTAAAAAAAAAAGTTTAGTAGCTTATTGCCATTGCAAGCTAACATGAAGTACAGTTCAATAATAATCTATCTGAGCCATCTTAAGCTAGGTCCAGTTATGTAAAAGTGATGCTGAGATGTGCGAACAGAAATGGGGAATACTGTATGTGTTGGTCATCACAATGTTTTGTGTTCTTGTCCCCCTTCTGTCTGTGGTGTTGAAGGGTTTGGCTCAGTTTTCTCTGTAGATGGCATGCCACATCTTTATCTAATCTATCTAAGCAAAAGGAAAAATTGCAAGTTATAGTAAATTTAGCTATAAATTACAAATGTTACTACATTATGATCATAGTTGAGCTTGAACACCACAAGCTTTGCCTTAAAATAAATGGACAGCAGGAATAAAAACGTCCAATTTTTAGATATAATTAGAGATGAAATCTTGCTTAGTTGTGTAAATAATGAATTGAAAATTGTTCAGTAGTGAGTGGGGCTGTTTGTGTATTAAGGTTTGGGTTAGTAAGTTCCCTATACTTTGATCCATTAACATCTATTTAAAAATGAATGCAGACTAAATGGTGACAGGACCTTTTCACTGGGGGCTCATTAACTTATGTGTATGTTCTGACAAATTTGTGTGGACACCCTGGTGGTTTACGCACACACAACCTGCAGAGCAGGCCCCAGGGAGCTGATGGTACAACCTTGTATGATGTTACTGGCGCTTAAGCCAATTGCTGTATAACATTTTCTTTTGTTTTGGTTATAAGGAAGTAATTTGGAGGAACAAAGAAGAGGGGCACACTTTTTTAGGTATGAGTAGTACAAGCAGGTGATGTTTTTTTCTTTCTAAAGCCAACCTAGTGAAAGAACATCATTAATAAAGACAGTGCAGTGTTGCATAGATTATTGTAGAAAGTATGGAGGATGAAGAATTGATGTAGGAGATTGGATTGTTACTCTTGAGGGGATAATAGAAAACATTCAACTAAGCACAATTAATGAGAAAGCCAGAGGAAGAAGTGTGGGGTTGTATGCTGTTTTTTTTTTTTGTACATTCTTGCCTAGATTTGAAAAGTGACTGTAGGGAAAGAAAGTGGGGGAATGCCCTACAGTACAGGTGTGGGCCAGCTGGAAATTGAACCAGGGATTCACTGCTTCAAGGTATTGGGCCCATGTGGTATTTGCCGTTACCTCCTGGCTATCTGATCACCCCATAAGGCTTAATGGAGGCCAGTACAGCACCAGTAGACAGAGATAGGAATTCCCAATAGGTGATTCCAGATGAGTGTTATAATATGACTATATTGATGCCCCTCAGAACTTCACTAGTGAAAATATTTTCTCTCTATAGCTCTATACATTTCTACTATATGTAGAATTTGATGACATAATTGTAAAGATAATTGAGACTATGTCAGTAAAGTAGTTTATTTTTCATAACTGTCCCTCTCTCTGGATCAGGGGTAGCCAACCGTCTTCCTCGAGGGCCACTATCCTGCATGTTTCAGGATCGTTATCAGGCTTCTGCAGAGCTTGATGATGAGCTGATCATTTGAATCAGGTGTGTTGGAAGAGGAAAACATCTAAAACATGCAGGATAAGGGCCCTCGAGGACCAGGGTTGGCTACCTCTGCTCTGGATGCTTTCTTGACATGTAGTTAAAGACTTAAACTGTCAAAAGTCTTAATTGTGGGTTAAAATTAAAGCATGCTTAGAGACCTGCTGAGATAAGTTTAGATTTTCCAGTAAATTTGCAAAATATAAAAAATCTTGCAGAAAGTAAGACGATAACAAGCAAATCTATAACCTAGTTATCGCACATAATATAACTTACATAACAAGCTGATCATCGTTACAGTGGAACTTACAAAAAAACAATTTTTTAACATATCCTGTGTCTTCTCTTAAATTGTTTCAAATATTTCCTACAGAATTCTAACTTTCTGGATTATAAGTAGTACGTGTTTTGGAAGAGTTCCTGAATGCAACATGAGACATGTTGTATTGAGGAACTGAAATGTTAAAGAAGTTGTGTCAGTATATATGCTAAAATGTCAAGTCAGAGACCTGGAGCTTTAAAAGCTGTGTATTTTGAGACTGTTGATGGTAGTGGTGAGGTGGGATGAAGGACTTCACAGATGGTGTGAAGTTGAGTGTGTGTGACACTAAGTAGTATCTGAGTGTGACAGGAATCTCAGTGGACAGTCATCTAGAACACAGGGTTGTGAGATAATGGATTTTTACTGGTGTCCATCAGTCTGGTATTCAATGATAAAATTTGTCTCTCTCTCAGCTTGAGGTTGTGTCATTGTGCACTGCAGTCTGCCACAGTGTCTTGATATATACATGGTTGCTGGGTTACAGATATTTTTTGTAACTGTACTTCTTTGCATGAAACAAATGAGCAAAAAACTGACTAACTGAAAGATTTGAACTGAGCTGTCAGAAGTACAATACCGCACAGGCCTAACATTCTATTCCTTGTCAAAATGAGTCCATCCTCAAAACAACAACATAATATATTGTGTTAACAGTGTAGAAGCCATTAAGATAACCATTTTTATGTTAAAGACTAAAAAAAGAAAATTATTCGATTTAGATTCACATGCTATGATGGGACTCTATTCCACTCCTGCAGCTGCAGTTTCTCCTTTAGAGTAAATCAATTAAAAATTAAAAATTATTGTTTTCTGTTTTTTATATTAACAGAGTTGCTTTACTTCTTTTTTATTTTTGCAAAATTTTGTCCCCTGAACTATATGATGAATTTTTTTTTAGCATTTTTTTCACATGGCGATGCATTATTGCCCTCCTCTGGTTTATTCTTGAAGTATGAGAGACTGTAGCGTACAGTGGAATTACAGACTAGGTCCTTACAGGCACTGTGATTGACGTTTTATTGTGTTTATAGTGATCGTGAAGGTCAGGAACAGCTGACCAACTGACAGATTGATGAGACAGCTTGCATTTGCAGCCAGTATCATCTACACAAAGGCTTTGCCAACTTCCTCTTTCTCACCTCTACACTGGTATATTTAGGTTAGGTGAGCTGACGGCATCTTTGGCTGAATTTTGAGCAATATGATTTTGTAAAGCATTATCATTTGTTGAATTTTTGGGCCAATGGTGTGCTTCCATGTGTCAAAGTGAATACTAGTGTCTGTCCTTGTTCATAACAGGCCCTTAGTTCTTATTAAAACAGTTGCTATTCAAATAAAATAGAAACTTGATGCATATCTCCTCTGGTAAAGTATATAATTATATAAATTAGCTTTTGCCTTTTCTGCCGTCTTGGCCTTGCGTTTTCTTTTCTTGGTTATTGTTTTCAAAAGTCTGATTCTCCTTGGAAGAGTTTTTCTCATTCACTCCCAAGAAAGTTTTAAAATTGTGTACTTAAAGTGTCTTGGGAATCATTTTTTAAACCATTGTCTTTTTAGTCTCATCCAATAATTTCTCTTTCTACTCTGCTTCAATTCCTGCTTCCATAGCTGAAGTTGCTCGTAATGCTTGTTATATTTATGGCAACTTCAACATATGTACAATGATGATTAACTACTGACTTAAGATGCATCTGATAATTCTGTGTGTGGAACATATAGCCAGACTACAAGTGGTAACATTTCGGGACAGGCAGAAAGAAGCACAGTTATAATTTAATTTAATCAGCAATCAGATGATACAAAACAACTATTTACATAACTGGAAAATTCTGAATAATGGATCCGGTAATTAGCCAGGCCTATTATCTATTGAACCCTAAAATGTAATTTCTAAAAAATATGTAACCCTTAATATTTTGGCAGGCATTGCAACTTTAGATTTTCAGATGTTCTAAAGTTAACGCTGTCCCAAATGATTCTGCAACTTGTACCCTGATGCTTTTGTGTTTGTTAGAATGTGAAATCAGTTCTGTAAAAGTATTAATATCCATAGTATGTCTTTAAGCTAAGTTCCATACTAATTTCCCTAACCCTATTTGATATAAATAAACTGCTAAGCCAGTTGCAGTCTTCAGTGTTGTTAGAGGTTGTTTTTGTTTTTTTTGCAACAAACTGCTGAATTGTGTAAAAAAATTTAACAAATTGTTCAAAAATATTATTGCTTAAAAACCTGCGGTTACTCAGGTGAGATTCAATGAGAAATCCCAGAACTTTATTCAGTTCATTCAACTTAAACCTACCAAGACCCTAGTTCCAAAAAGCCAACAATAAGTATTGGCTGATGAGTGCTGATGAATTGACCGACTTCCCTGAAAAGATGCGGCAGTACGGCAGTGTTGGTGTGTTGTCATGTAGTACTACTTACTGATTGTTATTAACTGTTATTGACTTTGACATACATGTTTAAAGATTGTTATAACAGTGCTAAAGTATGGAAATTTCAGTTCAGCTAATTTTGTACTATAATAAACATGAGGGACCCTTCGGTCAGGTTACTTTTTTTTTTAATAGGTGGATAAGGAGTGTGTGATTCACAGGAACAGGGACACAGCTTAGCCCTTGATTGGTTCATCAGAACTTTGTCTGGGTACGCCTCATTATCATTCTGCTATGGGGAAAAATTCCTTGGCTTGTTTGTATTTCTTTAAACCAATCACAATCGTCTTGGGCGGAGCCAAGCGAAGGATGTGGCGTTGGTGTTCCCTCGAAATAGTGACGGGGATTGTTTTGGTACAACATTTGCATGCAGGGAGGATATGGATGGATGGATGCTTTACCAAAAAAAAAAGTTGGGTGAAGGGGAAGAGATAGCCACATTAAATGAGCAGCACAAATAGCAGGCTTATACCCGCTGTCTACATGCAGTAAGTCAAAATAGACCTTAACTAGCCAGCCATATTTCACTCTTGCTGTATCATGTTACATTTACAGGTAACCAGGTTCAGGGCTTCATTCACATGGTTTTGAAAACAATCACAAAAACGTTAGGCTGATATTCAACACAGTCGACTTATTGAGTGTAGTTATAGACTACTAAATTATTACAACTGGTATTCTTATTTTGTTCAATTAAAAAATGTGAGAGGACTAGTAAAACAGTGAACATTATTCGAACTCCATTATCCTAATTGAAAACTATTTAGAATAAAATACTTACATCCAGTGCTATAATTGGGTTTCGATATGAGGTAAACAATAACTGATCCATTACTGACATTCCAACTTGTTTCTGCCTGGATCTCAACCCTCCATTGCACTTAGTAGCATCTGGTAACTGCCCAGACTCGGTACTTTGTGACAAGCAGAGGGCAGAGTAAGTCTATCAGTGGCGATATTTAAGGGACTTTCATCTAAGTTTTTTTTTAGTTTGGTTGTTGTGACTTAACCTTCTCCTGATAGAAACTGGATGAATCTTCGGGATGCAGAGACAGGCAAAGTGCTGTGGCAAGGAACAGAGGACCTCTCTGTACCAGGAGTAGAACATGAAGGTATATTTACACACAAACCTAAAATTGGACAAACATACACAAATCAGCTACAACATTAAAACCCCTGACAGGTGAAGTGGTTAACATTGTTTATGTTCTTAAAATGCAATGTTCTACTGGGAAACCTTGGGTCCTGGCATTCATGCGGATGGCACACACCACCCACCTAAAAATTGTTGTAGACCAGGCACATCAACAGCAGCAGCCTTCCCCAGCAGGACATGTGTCCTGCCACACTTCAAAAACTGCTCAGTAATGGCTTAAGGAACACAACAAAGAGCCCAATGGGTTGATTCAGCCTCCAAACTCCCCAGATCCCAATCCAAACAAGCATCCATGTGATGTACCAGAAACTGCCAACTCCTGGTGCCCGACACCACAGGACACCTTCAGAGGTCCTATCCATGTCACGATGCTTCTGAGTTGTTTTTGTGGCAAGTGGTTGGATGGTTGTGGCTGATGACTGTATAGTATACAGTATAAAACAGAAGTGAGTACACCCATGTGCAATGTCACGTACATGAAAAAAATATATAAAATAATATGACCACTCCATTATGACTTTATTTCTCAGTTAATTAGTTGAGTATTTCCACTTATGAACAATAAAAAACGAAATACTTTCAAGAGTTTATTGAAAACACAGATACAAACATAAAAACTTGTGAAAGTGAATACACCTTTGGTCACTGACAGACCAGTTTAAAAACATTTGATCAGTGAAGGAAAATTAAGTACACATGATTGCTAATTAGTGTAATTGCATGAACATCTCACTAATAAATCAAGTGTGTGTGTGCATGCGCATTCTTCGCTTTTCTTGACAACTGTTCGTGCATTCTATGCATTTTACTTCAAACTATGCAGGTTTATTGCTCGTGCTATTGCTGAGTTATTTGGCTGTTTTGTATTTTCTGTTTACTTTAACTAACATTACAGACTGTTGATACGTACGGAAGCCCGAAAAGGCCATGAGGGAACATATTCTTGTCGCTCCATTTTCTCGTTATATATATATATATATATATAACCAGGGGTTAAAGTGGGCTGAGCTCCGTCACCTCAGATCAGGGCTCCGCCACCTCGGCTCCCTGGAGCTCAGCTCCACCACCGTAAATTATTCAATAATAATAATAATAATAGTAATAAAGCATTGGTTTTATACAGCGCTTTTCTGGACACTCAAAGACGCTTCATATTGCATTATTCATTCACTCCCATACTTGATGGTGGTAAGCTACGTATGTAGCCACAGCTGCCCTGGGGTAGACTGACGGACACACACACACACACAGTGCAGCGCAGCCTGTTCATGTGTTTATTTGTACTTTTGAAAGTCTGCGGATACAAGTTATCGTCCTTAACAGTAAGTGGCTGGTTGGTTTTGCTTTGTACCTCACCGGAAAATTAACTCGTTATAGCGAGAAAACGATTTTGTTTTCTTGAGAAACAAGATAATTTTGTCGTTATAACGATAAAACGGAGGAAAATTATCTTGTTATGACGATAAAACAGAGCGAAAAGATGATGTTCCCCCATGGTCTTTTAGGGCTTCCGTAGATACGGTCTGTAAATCACTTTTTTTTTTTTTTGACTTGCCCTGACTTTTTTGTCTTCACTCCATATTACTGCTGTAATGAAATGAATTCATGTCACAGTTTAAAGTCAAGTACTTCAGTAAAAATACAGACTATCCAGTTCAGAAAAGGATTGCTATACATACAGTAATTACATTCAATTATGTGACTAGCAATCCTATTAAATATGTCTCTGATCAGGCATCTGACAAATTGGCTCTATCATTGTTATTAACATCTTTCGACTGCAGTGATGTAGAAATTAGATGATGATTGGAGGGCTTAAAAATACTGAAATATTGAGAAAAGTTATTTTGCTCAAATTAATTGTCATATTAAAAACAACAATGATTAGTAGCCATTGAATTAATTAAAGGTACAATTATATGAGTCATTAGGATGTAATGTTGAATATCTAGAGGCTTTTTTAATAGTGCAAATATCTATGGATGTCTAAAAGTTCGTAATCAAATGTCTCAAAGAAAAATTATTAAGGTTTATGCAGGTCTAACGTAGATGTTAAGTATCTGTGCTAGTCACAGGTCTCCCTTAGCAGGTTGCTGTCAGTAAGTTCTACACACTTTGTCAATTTAAAGGAAAACCTAACCTAAAACACTGTGGTTAGCTTTGATAACTCTGGCCACTAGTTGTCATATATTAAAACCGATCAAGTAATACATCTTGAATCCAAGATCTGCCAAAGATCCTCTGTTGTAAGGTGTGAATACTAACTTCGTCTTGTTGTTAGCAGTTAAATTTAGTTTCTTACTACCATTTCAGCTCGTGTCCCAAAGAAGATCCTGAAGTGCAAAGCTGTGTCCAGAGAACTGAATTTTTCTTCCTCTGAGAAACTGGAGAAGTTCAGGTTGGAGCAGAAAGTTTTCTTCAAAGGACAGTGTCTAGAAGGTAATCAGCAAAAACACCGACAAATCTGGCAAAACTACTTACATGGACAAGGGCTTGAATGTATTATTTGTTCTCATGTACATGGCCAATAATTTCTTACTATTCCACCAACTATTGATGGCAGTATAACAATGCAACAACATCAAAATAGAACAGACTGCAACAAATTAACATGGATGTATACACTGTATATTTCAAAACTGAAAAAAGTGGCTTTGCTTTAAGGAAATTCATTCAGTATGAATTAAACATTGTGTCTTTTGGTTAGTAATATTGAATGTACTTTTGTGTAATGGAAAACTCCACAGGGCACTTTAAAAATAAACATACCTCGTTGGCTGTGTCCTGTTCAGCAACTTCTAGCTCTTTTCTCTTGCTAAAAGTCCATGCTTAATTGACACTAATCCTGCAGCATTGCTTGTATCTGACTTCTTTTTCAAGTTGCTTTGCACACACTTCCCTACAGCAACATCTGAAGTTGGCGTGTAAAACTACACATAATAAAACAAACAGGCCATATAAAGACTTATACATGAGGCATGTATAAGTAAAATAAAAATATTTTAAAATATTAATAAAATATTTGTATAAAATAAAATAAATATCCATAAAATGTGGCAGTTACAACTTTTGAGCATCTAAAAGGCTGATGTCAAGTGGATAGACAGACATGCTATTGAGAGACCTCAATACCATTTAGGTAGTCAAACAAATCCAGTGGTCACTGCTGGAAGAAACTGATAACCTGTTATGCTAGTTTTGCATTGTTACTTAGCAAGACAGTTATTGCAAATAATATGTGCCCCCTTAGTTGTCAGTATGCATTCTTCAGCCTCTGCACTAATGACAGCCATAGTTGGAAGCATTATATTTTTGCGTTGTCCATCCCATAATCCTATCTTATTAAACATTTAACGCTGATATGTAGTGTAATACCTACTCGTATACCCTTGTTCACCAAGGACTTTATTAAGAAGAATCTACTAATTTTCGGTAGGGTTTCCCTTTGCTCTCTAAATATGCCTCAAATCTTGCAGTATGGAAACAGTCTTTTGTGATTCTGGTCCTTAATGACATCATCACATCATTGTATCACATAATTTCTGCAGATTTGTCAGCTGCACATTCCTGCTGTGAAACTCCTATTCTACCACAAGCCAAAGGTTCTATATAGGATGCAGATCCGATGACAAGGGGGGCCACTGAAGTACAATGAACTAAACCAGTTTAGTACAACTTTTGCTTTGTCACAAGGTGCGTTAACCTGTTAGAATTTGCCATTAATGATGGTAAATAGTGTCGTAATTTTGGCCTTAGATCGATGCATATAACTAGCAACAATACACAGATTGGCTGTAGCACTCAAACAATGAGTGATCTGTATTAAGGCGCCCAAAGTATGCCCAAACATTGCCCACACCAATACATTACCACTATGTGACTGGACAGTTGACATAAGTCATGTTGGAGCCAATGGATTCATGGTATTGACACCAAATTCTAAGTGTACAGAAACCATCTGCATGCATGCGAGTCTGTGCAAACTGCAGCCTCAGATTTCTGTTCTTGGCTGAAAGGAGTGGAACCTGACATGGTCCTCTGCTGTTGTAGACCATCTACTTCAAGGTTAAAGTTTGAGTTGGGCATTCTGAGCTAACTTTTCTGCTCACCACGATTGTAGAGTGGTTGTCTGAGTTACCGTAGCCCTTCTGTCAGCTTCAACCAGTTTTCTCCAAAACAAGGTGATTTTATCCTCAGAACTGCCACTTAGATGTTTGTTACACCATTCTGAGTAACCTCTAGAGACTGTTGTTGACAGGACGCCAGTCCATCACAGGGCTACATGTAGACACAAACAACAAAACACTCACATTCACACCAACGGACAATTTAGAATAATCAGTTAACCTCAGCATGTTGTTGGACTGTGGGAGGAAGCTGGAGTACCCGGTGAAAACCCACACTGCACAGGGAGAACATGCAAACTCCACACAGAAAGATCCCGGGCGTCCTAATATGTATATATATATATACAGTCAAGTCCAAAGTTATTCATACCCCTGGTAAATTTGCCATGCCACTTTTTGTTCAAATGTAAATAGAAGCTGAGAAATATTTTTTCCACAATGATGCCTCTTGTACACATCTATGTGTGTGCGTCTCTGTGTGTGTCTGTGCCTCTGTAAAATCCATGTAAAACAGTAACAAATATGTGTTTTGAGTTTGTCACACTGCACATTAGTATGTTATTAACCACTCAGCCAAATCTGAATGTTTAAAAAAATAATCAAGTTGATAAAATTAGGTTTGAAATTTGTTTAAAAAAACCTGATTGACAGCTTTTACACTAGTCCAAATGAACCACACTAACCATGAGACAGACAGATTGGCTTGTTGTGTTTTTACCTCTTCACTGCTAAATTCAGCACTCTGTCAGTCAGGTGAAAGTGTCAGTTAAAACAACTGACACTGAGCCAGCAGGTTGAAGTTGTATTCAACCTGCTGGCTTAAATTACTGTTAGTCTTTGAAAGGACACCTGTGTTGTTAATAAATTAATGTTAAAGAAGAAAAGGAGGTTCGCCTTCAACAGACAGCTCATTAAGCTGTGATCTTTTTTACATTGTTGTCACTTCACTATTTCTGTGAGTTTGCAGTCCTGTCCCCGGGGCTCTGCTATGCAGAGTTGAGGTTACAGGGAGCCCAGGGGACAACACACAATCCACACCAACACAACATGTTTGTATGTTGGTAGTATCCACCACAGAAGAGAAAAATCTCAGAAATAGCATTTACATCATTATGGTACACTGACGAACTGAAGAAACATTGGGCCCATTATAATGATACTGTGTGTTATTAAGGCAGTGCTGAGACCTATGTCTGTGTCTCTCTGTCCAGAATGGTTCTTCGAGTTTGGTTTTGTTATCCCCAACTCCACTAACACATGGCAGTCTCTGATAGAAGCAGCTCCCGAGTCCCAGATGATGCCAGCCAATGTTTTAACGTGAGTGTCCACTCAGATATTTACCTCTGTTTTTTTGTTTCTGTACTACTGTGACATTAAGAATGTCATATTTGTCATCTCCACAATTTAATGCTATACAACTGTGATTTACTTTTCATTAAACTTAATACACCGAAACAAAACAACTGTATTTAATTGGCAATTCAGATTTTTCACAACTTGTTTTTTTGTGTGTTTTTAAAAAAAAAAAATTACGGTTTTGTCCGTTTTTCTCTATAAGTTCAAATACCTTAGTTTTAACAATTCAGTACCTGAGATCTGACAGCACGGTTACATTACCGCAGTGAACTCAGAGTCAGACAGGTTGGAAACGAGCCACCAGGTTAAATTAACTTCTTTGGAAGAGAAAACAAAGATGAATAAGTAAGAAAGGCCTCTGTTGTAAACATCAGAGTTTACAGACCACCTCCTGCTCCAGCTTGGGGCTTGTTAGAGCCCGATATGTAACGACAACCTGAAATGTAACAACGACCCGAATTGTTATAAACAAAAATGTAATAAAACCCGAAATGTAATAACTGGTCGATAATGTAACAATTCAGGTCGTTGTTACATATCGGGTTCTAACACGGCCGCTGGCCGCATTTGCGGGGTGTCCGCTGGTGAGGGGTTAGTTTAATGGATAAATGATTGGTGCCAAGGATTTGAGGCCAAATATGGCGGGTGGCTGTTCATGAGGGGGCCGCAAAATAGGGGGACCACTGTATATATATACAATGGCATGCAAAAGTTTGGGAACCCCTGATAAAAATTTCTGTTTTTGTGAACAATTAAACAAGTAGAAGATGAAATAATTTCCAAAAACCATGAAGTTACAGACAAATATTGAAAAGAGTTTTTCATATATTTCCACAATGATGCCTCTTTTACATCGTCTTATTATCTTCTGGGAGACGCCTGTGTCATTTCCAATCAAGAAAAAACTTGCTGGTTAAATAAAAGTAACATTAAGTCAAAATTTACCAGGGGTATGAATAATTTCGGGCTTAACTGTATGGGGACAGGAGCATTTGTGTCTGATACTACACTCTACATTGAAGCAATAAGCCCTTTAATCCATAAATTATTGACTCACTCTATGATGTAATAAAATTATTACACTA
>OMNN01041324.1:0-10798 GCA_900302755.1 Chromis chromis
GTGCTTTACAGTCAATATAGTGTCATTGCAGTAATTTAATTCGGTTACGGTGATTTAATTCGGATATGGTAATTTAATTCCGATACGAACGACGTTGCGCTTTACAGTCAATATAGTGTCATTACTGTAATTTAATTCCGATACGAACGACGTTGTGCTTTACAGTCGATATAGTATCATTACGGCAATTTAATTCGGATACAGTAATTTAATTCCGATACGAACGTCATTGCGCTTTACAGTCAATGTAGTGTCATTACGGTAATTTCATTCGGATACGAATTAAAACACCGTAATGACCTTTTTGTAGTCAAAATAGGAAAAAAGACCGGGCGGACATTTTGAGGCTCAGGTCTTAAAGGGTTAAGGATGATCAAGGCTTCATACATGTTTCTCTTATTTGTATTCATGCTGGCTTATCTCAAAGTGATTGCTGAGACTATTTCCTATTTGCTGTTTATGTGACATATATGTGAATTGTTATAATACAAATGTTGTTATCCCTGTTCTCAGTAAGTATACACTTCTCTGTGGTTTTGCCGTCTTGGCCTTGACGCAAACTCAAGTGAGTAAGTGAAAGTTTGCATGATGTGCAAATGATACAATATCCTCCTGTTTGTAAGCTGGTTGTGCATACAGCGCTTTAGTTCTGCATGTGTCGGTCACATGACTGGGTAAGTGAGACAGATTTGGGACTCCTGACTGAACATTCCTAGTCAGTCCCACATTTCTTATGTCGCTGGAATGTGCGACTCCTCGGGCTGTTGATTTGTGTTCTGGTTCAGGCTCAGTGCCAGTATTAAATGTCACATCCTAAGAATTTCACGTCAAAACTTCATTTTTTTACACATTTTTGTTTAGTAACCTTAAATACAACTCAAAGCAGCCACTGAGAGTTTCTATGTCTTGCTCTGAGCCAGTTTTTCCGGCCTCGTTACAGTTAGAGCTTGACTTTCTGCATCATGATTGTGCCACGTCCTCACGCAGTTTGAGAAGGAAGACATGATTCTTTCCTCTGAGGCTGACACAGCTAATTGGACAGTAAGCCTATTGTTATTATTATCCATCCCTCCTTCTAACGTCATGCTAGCTTGTAGCCAGGATACTGATCCGTAGAGAATGGCAACCTATGACATGCCGTACCTTGTCCTGTCACATGCCTGATAATTCACAGCCAATTAACTATTCCGTGTGCTTCAGTAGTTTGACAGTATTAATGAGCTTTGCTGCAGAATGTTTGCGTGTTTTCTGACACTCCTGATCATCTGTGGATGAATTAGTCCCATTACCAGGTCAGACTATCAAATCAGGATACATGGATAGTCATAGTGCAACTGCAGCACCAGTAGTAGTGATGGTCAGCGACTATTGCTACAATCAGTCTTCATTTACACCTTTTTTTTTAATGCTTGAAATCAGATCTTTCTTATCCAGACAATCTGTAGTACCAGGCAGGAGTCTGGCTTATCTGCAGTAGGCGGTTAGACAAGTAGAGCAGTAAATATCTGTGCCGTCTGCCTGCCTGCATGCGGGTGTCGTATGGCCTTTAAGTATTTATGCGTGTGTCACATGATGCAGCCGTCGAAGTAAAGGCTTTGTCGCACATGCCGACATGGAATCATTTTAAAATGCTTGCCTTTGGGGGTTTTAAATTGGCATATTCTGGTTGAGCGCATCTGAAATCATTGGTTAGTGAACTAAACAAATGAGTTTTAACTCTCTGGGACACAAACACACCAACTTATTTACATAGAGGCCACATTTCACCCTTTGTAAGCATCAAATGACTGCAATCAAAGCAAAAAGCACAATCTGTCCTTAATAGATTTCAGGATTTTATTACACGTGTCTCACTGCGTTACTGTTTTAAGTCAAACTTAAATGGAATTCGACCAGTTAATTTATGTATTTTTACTTCATTCATCCCTGCAGGGAGTTGAACCTGGTGTTCACTATAGATATAGTTTATTAAATGAAGTAAACATGCAAGGCTTTATATATATTACCGTAGTTTATGTTATGTTATTTATATAAATCCATGAATTAAACTCACTGTTTCGCTCTCATCGTTAAACCACTCAGACGGTTTAGACGAGACCTGGATCCTGTTACCTGGTGATCTGGTCGCTATTTGCATTATTTAGGCCGTGGTCAAGGTCTATAGGTGAAGGACTTTGCTCAAACTTGCACATTCTTAATTTATTGATTATATAGATAATTCAATGGTTCCCCTTTTTGTCAGGCCTCATGAACCTTGCATGCAGAGCATTGAAAATAGTTAGATCAGTGTCCCAGTTACCGAGTCCACAGTGACTGGGCCGTAAAAATGCAGAGAAACTAGCACAGCTGTATCTTCATCCTGCACCTCCACAAAGCCACATTATTATAGCCTAAACAGAAGTGATGTGGCCACAAACTGTTGTCTCCACCCTGTGGCTTGCTGCGAGCCAACATGTAAATGTTGAGCTAAACAAGCCGATGTGTCATTGAGTCATGATCACAGGAAGCCATGATTTATATGTTTTTATAAAGACTTTTCACATGATTGTCGATGCGATTCGAGGGTAAGGAGAATGTAGTTCCTGCATGTTCTCCAGCACAAGGTTTTCTCCGTTGTAGCCTTCAGGGTTTAATGTGTTGATGTCACTGTAAAACATTAACCCTTGTAATTGCCAGGAAACAGAACAGACATGGATGTGGTACAAAAAGATTGGATGTTATGTGTTTAAAGTATCGCTATGGAGGTCAGGACACATGGGATATAAGTGTTTTTGCATAATTTGTGTAGAACACAGGTGGGGGGTAAACCTTTATTGCACACATAAGATGTTTGTGCATGTCTAAGAGGCCATCAGTGTCTTTGTCTTGGCAACATATTCCACTCTGCTGTGTTTGGTAATTAAAACAGACACAGTGTTGTAAAATAGGGGAGTGTTGCAAATTGATGTCAGTTGTTGTTGCACAAGAAGAACACCATATCCTGGTTAACGCTGAAATTGTCCAAAGTAACTGTCTTCCAGCTCACTGAGGTCTCCACCCAGTCTGGGAAATCATCAACAGGAGGAGGGATTGACCAGTAATTTACAGGGATTAAACAGCTTGATATCAAAGAATGGGATTGGACAACTTGACAAAATCTAAATCTTAAGATTTCTAGATCGAATGCAGCTGCTTGATATGTAAATATTTGCTTGGCCTGGAAAGAGAACTGATTTAACTTTTATTATCAGTGGGTGCTTGCAGCCTTTGTCCTTGTGAAAGCTGACACCCATAATCTTTTTATGGAGCCTTGAAAGTGACGCAGTGTTGTAAAAAGATGGTCAGACGAGGAAAATGTGAATATATGGTATGATTTGACATAAAGTAAGAACAGAGTATGAAAACCTACATTTTATATTTGTGAGCTTCATGAGACCAATAAGTCTTTACTAACCTGAAAGTCATTAAGTCTGTCAATGAAATCAATGTTGGCTTCCTCGCTGGGGTGGAAGCAGTCAGTGTGGAGGAAAAAGTACAGTACAGTGACGTAAGCTGATTTGGCAAATTTGTCTTGCACAAGAACTCCATATTCTGGTTAACAGTGAAATTGTCCAAATCAACAACAGGAGGACGGATTGACCAGTAATTCACAGGGACTGGACAACTCGGATGGAACCAGTGACCGGATGATTCATTTTTAATCTATATACTGTAACTACTGTATGGTTTAGGTGTTGCAATGATAAATAATCAGATTGTTGTTCATTGGTTTAATGCAGTGTTTTTCAACCTTGGGGTCAGGACCCCACATGGGGTCGCCTGAAATGTCTAGTAATTAATTTTTAAAAATTACTGATAAAAATATATTTTTTAACTAATTATTATTATTTTTAAAATTAAACACCACAAACAATCTTAAACGACTGTATTCTATACTTTCACTTTCTCAAATATAAATCTAGTTCAAATAAAATGCAGCATTTATAAATATCTGAGTGCATCTTGACTGAAGGCCGAGATCACGTGATTTTACAGTTCCACTACTTCAGTTCCCCTGCTTCAACCTGACACACAAACTTAAACAAGAAAAAAACTTCAACTCCAAAATTTGTCAGAGAAAAATGTGTTTATTTTCAATAACAAATTCCTTTTTTCCAATGACAACCTATACTGTCTCTGTTTTAGCTCCATAAGAAACAAACTGTTGGCGTTTTCCATGGATGTGGGAAAAAGACCAGATTTAGTTGACTTTCTGTGTGACCAGCAGAAATGTGCCTCCTTGCATATGTAACGGACACCTTTGATCAAAAACTAATTCTAGGAAGAAAAAAAAAGTCTCTGGGGTCGCCAGAAATTTGTCATGTCAAAATGGGGTCACAGACCAAAAAAGGTTGGGAACCACTGGTTTAATGCATTAAACTGTATTGTTGTGTTTGATGGGAAGTAAAACTGTCTCAACCTCAGATTATGCTCTTGATTTATACCGTAGTTTAGTCTGAATGTTCAGGATATAGATTGTTGTAATCGATTTACAGTGGAAGCTCTCAATGATTCTACTGTACAGCGGTTACTGTCAGTACCGGGTCCTGGCCCAAGCCCATATCGTTCACTGTCCACAAGATGGCAGTCCACAACTGTTGGGTCCCAAAAGTGGATCCCGACTCCTCTTTTCTTTGAGCGTTAACCTGCTTCACTTCCCCCTCCTCACTGCAGGACAGCACAATGGCTGAGGACTCCCACAGAAGCTCAGCTGCTGAGATCCCAGTCACCAGCAATGGAGACCTGGATCAGAGCCCTGAGACAGTGTTCCAAAGGGTAAGGGGCTCGTTTGGAGACTTTTAATTGTCCTAAAATGATCTAAAAGGCGACTTGCTTCCTGAACTTCCCTCCAAGTCATTTGGTTGAAAGATGATGTTTTTCTTGTGATGATTTTTTTGCACTTTGCATTTCATTGGTCAAATATATGTCATTAGATTAGCTCGGCATATGAGCCCTTAAAACCTCGATTCCTGGAGGACAAATTAAGAAGTATGCAAAGTAGGAAGGGCTGTAACTAGCAATAATGCCCGTTACTTCTTTAATTTAACAATTGAAATGTTTTGTCTATCAAGTGGCAGAAAACAGTGAAATTAAGATGTATTGTTTTGCTGTTTTTTCTTTGCCCAGCATTAAAAATCCCAAAGATATTCAGTTTGCCACCATGTATGGTGACGAAAAGCATCAAATCTGCACACGTGAAAAGCTGGAACCAGCAAATGTTTGTCATTTTTGCTTAAAACGTAACTGATTCACAAATCGTTGTAGCTCCACAAAATAGATTTAATTCCGTGAAGCAGTGATGTAATTACAGCCAAGAAGAGCTTCTTCTGCAGTGAAGTCATTTTGATGGATACCTCGGGGTGCTCTGTCTTTCTCATCAGTCTGACTGTGAGCTGGCAGTGCTTCCAGATGGTTTACTCCTAATAGCTCACAGTCACACTGTCAGTCAGTCAGTCTGTCTGTCTGTCAAACACAAGCATGTGTGGAATTTTAAAACATTTAATCTTGTTAAAAATGAGTTCAGCCAGGCAGAAATGTATAAGTTGCCCAGGGGACTCTCAGTATGTTGCCTTGTTTGCTGTCTTATATTATTGTTTGTGACTTGACTTGAATGTTAATATGTCATCAAACTGACACTGATATTCTAAAATGTTTCTGTACAGTCAGTCTCAGTCAAACATCAATTTAAAAAAAATTTGCTGTTTTAGAATTAGAATTACAATTAGAATGCATAACATGTAACAAGATAGAGAACTGCCCATTGAAAGTGCAAACACATAAATACTACACAATAAACAATAAACAGTCCACATTCATTCAAACAGTCCACATTCATTCAATAGCAATGTCAATATTGCACCAGCATGTTCCACATTGCACCAGTATGTTGCTCTACAGTGTACTGGTGCATTGTGTAAACCTTTCAGAAAAAATACAGCTTTTATTTTAGATAGCCTGTGAGTTGGTTTGACTTTTAGTCAGTGGAGTAATTTAGCTCATTTAATTAGGTTTTAGCAACATTAAAAGTTGGTCTAAATCTCCCTTTAGTTCATTCTGGTGTATCACTTTTACACAGGTGAAGTATTAGTTAGTTACAGGGCTGTGTGTGCTTAGATAAAAGTTCCTTCCCTTTTCTTCTCGACTGTTGGGTCCCATTAAAACTGTTAACCCCTTAATGCCTAGTATTGTTGCGAATTCCCAACATACCACTTGCATTCAGACTGCAGCCGAGATAGCGTAAGCATTCCCCCAATGCCGGTTTGTGCATATTCAATACGTACCTAGGAACCTTTTGCAAGCACTGGTTTCTCGTAGGAGCGGTTGGAGTGGCATCAATAAAAAATGTCTACCATCAATGCCTGTTGCATCATACCTTTATATGTGCTATAGACAAATTAACAATCTCCACTTAATATAGCATCAGCTTGAAAGCAAAAACACAAATAATTCATTTTTATATATCATTGTAAATAAATTCAGGCGTCAACTACGTGTTATTTTATTGTTGTAGGACTCCTACCCTATTGGCCCTGGGGCCCTAAACCTTTCAGAGTCTTGTGTCACCTCCAGCAACTTTGCTTCAACAACAGAGGGCATCATTGAATCAGGACCATACAAAGGTGAGCACTTCTCTCCCCATTTCTACTGTTGTTCTCTTTGTGTCTACCGTTTCCTCACTTTTCAGAGTTTCATTAAGCAGCAGCTCGTCCGAATCTTATCAGGCTTTGACAGCTTGTTACAGTATGTGATTTCTTCCCAGCGTTCTGTGTTTACAAACCGCCTCTCTGTCCCAGCGCTCCACTTTAGGTGTGCAGTCTCTGTGAAATATGAAAGGTAGACATTTGAATTTGTAAAGGTGGGCGTGCAATTGAATTTAATGAGTTTGCTCTGATCTCCAGGTTGTAAACCCTCCTTTCCTTTTCATCATTATGGTGTTGTTACAAATGCAAATAAAAACCTCCCCATAGAGCGGAGAGCTGCTGTAGCCTGTTCACCGCAATGTTGCCATGGCTATTTTCCATGTTGTTTACACGGGTTGAAGTAGGCTTTTGTTTATTAGCGCATTCATCCTACAACATGGGGGAGAGCACAGTGATGAAAAAAAACACAGGAAATCAACATCGGGGAAAAAGTCCACCCTTACCTTTGTGTCGCAGGAGGGTTAAATAAAACTAATGAATCCTGACTTTGAATATCTCCCAGGGTCAGCAAGCCTGCCCACGTCTCCCGTGGCACCTGTAGCTCCCAGCTCGGCTGTTGCTAGCCGCCTGGCGCGCTCCAACAGCGATAGTCAGGCTGTGAAAGGTACCCTGAAGCGATGGAGTATGAATCAGATGACACTGAATCACCACCATTTGTACACTAACTTAAACACAATCTGCCTTACCTTTCTTGGTGTCCATCAGTTTCTTACCTGCTCCTTGTTCCCACAGGCTGCGCTCCACATCAAACCTCTCTTCTCCCTGTTTGTTCGCTGGCTCTCCAAACTTCACCTTTGCATAAGTCTGGGCTAGCTGAAGTAGTTTTATGCTTTGCGGGGGGGGGGCTGCTGATGAGCATTTACGTACTCTTTAGACTCATTTTTACTAAGATCTAAATCTCAAGATTCCTAGATCTAATGCAACTTCTTGATAAATATTTGCTTGGCCTGGTCAGAGAACTGCTTTAACACTTACTGTCAGTGGGTTTTCCTGCTTGCAGCCTTTGTCCTTGCAAAAGTTGACACCCGTAATCTCTTTATGGAGCCTTGAAACTGTCACAGTGTTGTGAAAGGTGGACAGACGAGGAAAACGTAAAGGAATCATGAAACCTACATTTTATACTTGTGAGATGTCTGTGAAGATTCTCAGTCATCCAGGTCATGGTTATCCTCGTAGATTTAATCGTAGCATACAGTCAACTCCTGTAGAGTATAAAATTTGGAACTCCCAACCAGTCAGTCTAGAACTGATGAAGCCTCTTGGATGAGAGGTGAAACGTCTTCGAGCTAACTCAACTAAGTCCAGATGCTACTATTAAAACTACGAGGTTATACTTGTGAGCTTCACGAGGCCTATCAATGTGTAGTTCTATACTAACCTGCAATCTGTTGATCACAAAAAAAAGGTCATTAGTCTGTCAATTAAATCAATGTTAGCTACCTAACTGAAGCGGAAGCAGTCCATGCAGAGGAAATAGTTGTGTACGCTACATTGACATAAGCTGATACGGCAAATTCGTCCGTAAACAGTTGCTTATTTACACATCCAGCAGTTCAGTTCCACAGCAACATTATCATTCAATTCCAGTTGTGTTTTTGGCCACCTGGTAAACATCCAATACTTGCCCTGTCTTCTGTTTTTAGCCTCTACCAACCCCTGTGATTAAATATCCATCTGCTAAATGCTTTATGCTCCGCAGACAGCCGTTTAGGACCGAGCCAATCGTGTACAGTGGAGTTTTTAGAGTTTTTGTGATTTGCTGAAGCTGCCTACTTTGACCAAAAATGACCTCATGAGAGCAGTGAGAGTGAACCATGATGGTAAAGTTATGGATCTGGACGGCTAAAGAGTGAGCTGAATGCCACTATAAAGCTCTATGAAAGTCTGCATGCAGATTCAGATTATATGTCTCTGTAGGTTTATTACTACCAGAAGTCTTTTTCACATTGTCACAACAACATTTCAACAGTAACTGCTTTAACTAACTGTAGTATTTATTGATGTATTCAGCTTCTTTACCTTTTTCTGCATTTTGTCAGTTTTGGAGCTCCATATCTTGCAGCATTTCCCCTCTATATCCAAACACAATGAAGCTCTTTGTGTCACTTTTACTGCAACTGTTTTTACAATTTGATTTGATTTGAATATACATAAATGTCATCTTGTATAATTATATGTCTGCACTGAAGCTTTAGACAATCTTGTGAAACTGTTTTATAATTAGAACGCTTGAATTACACCTCCCTAATTTTTCAGCACAGCTTCCTAAACTGCAAATCGAATAACTCAATCACTCACTAAGTGAATGACTTTCAATTGTCCAGGCTCGATGAAAGCTCAGCCACAGAGCGGAGCGGTGGTCCTTTCAGATGACTTAAAGAACCCAGCCATGGAAAAACTGGACCTAGTGAGAAAGTGGAGCATCAACACGTATAAAGTAAACCTCTCTGTCCTTGATTTATTTTTATGTCCCTCCTCTACTATCAGCTTCTCCTCTCAGCTTTAGTCCTGTTCTTTATCTTCTCTCAGCTAATTAGGATGTTGGCTCAGAAGTTATCTTTACCCTAAACTGACAACCAAAGATAATTGATATCCTCTCTTGCTTTTTATTTTGGCTCCACTCTGTGTCTCTTTCACAATCTCTCTGCTCTTTTTCTCTTGACGGAGTGCAGTAGAAACTCCCAAGAGCCATTATTAATATGTTTTCATCAAAGTGTGTGTGTCTGTTAATAATAATAACCCTGCTGTCCTCTGCAGTGTACCAGGCAGATCCTGTCAGAGAAGCTGGGTCGGGGCTCGAGGACCGTGGACCTGGAGCTGGAGGCCCAAATCGAAGTGCTCCGTGACAACAAGAGGAAGTACCAGAACGTGATCAAGCTGGCTCAGACGCTGGCCAGTCAGCTGTCCCAGATAATGCAGACGCAGAGGCAGCTGGGCGACGCCTTCGCCGACCTCAGCCTCAAGTCACCAGAACTCCATGTGAGTCCGTCTATTTAGATATGTTGAAATCAGTCAGACTGGGTAGTATACGAAGCAAAAAGTTGTTTGTATTGTCTTGTAAGCCATCTGCTGGGCAATATGTGTTTTCCCAGACACCACTGGGCTCCCTAAGGTTAGCGTTTAGTGCTGCTGTTTGTTGTTTTTGTTCACTGTTCTGTTATTGGAGCATCAGATCACAGTGTACAGAAATCACAAAGCCCACCGACAGGTTTGAAAAGCATGTTGCCTTTCAAACATCACTAAAATTACACCATTCATCAGAGCCAGAAACTGTAAAAACAGAAAGAATCGTTGGATTTTCAACTTTCTGATGGTCCTGGACCTATTCATTTGTGATATACCATTCTGTTGGAGCTACTCGATACCTTAAATTTCCCCAAGAGGAAGTCTAGTCAAAATATCTATATTCTGCATGTCTAATTGGAAAATTTGCGGGAAAAAAAGTTTGAAATAATCAGAAAAATGGCACAAGTGAGAAGCCATTATTGGTTTAGCTGCAACCAACAGTCACCGTTCAAAAATACAGGGACGTTTCAGCTGAACTGCAGGCTGTGTTTACACATAGCAGATAGAAGACAAATATTGAACCAATAAAAATATAAGGAGCAAAACATCCATAGTTATTACAGCCACCATTTTTTTAGTATTGGTAACACCAGTGGGAAAAATGTTGTGCATGTTGAGTGCAGATTTTTTCATTTTTAGTAAAGTAAAGAATCAAAGAAATTAAATTTTCCTTTTTTCTTTTTCTGTTATGATTTACAGCATTATAACTGTGTCATACTTCACAAAATACATTTTTGTGTTCTTCCTACTTCTAGCCATAGTTGTGCTGTTTCCATTGAGGTGTAGGACTTAATATTGCAGTGAAAAACTAGTCCACAGTGAGAAAAAATGTGACAAGCACAAAAAACACCCAGAAACTGTTTGGGGGGGTTAAAATAAAGCTTAGGTCTTCTTTCACTTCTTCCGAGTCCTCTTACTGAGTTACCTTTTACTACCCTATTTTTGAATGTAAAGTGCATATTTCTAATGTATGACTAAAAATACTATGCTGGTAAATTAAATAAATAAATGTA
>OMNN01041328.1:0-21195 GCA_900302755.1 Chromis chromis
GGCATAACATTATGACCACCTGCCTAATATTGTGTTGGTCCCCCTTATGTGGTCAAAAAGGCTCTGAACCATTGGGCATGGACAAGAGGAACTCTCAGGGTGTCCTATGGGGTCTGGCACCAGGACGTTGGCAGTGGATCCTTTGGGTACTCTGGCTTGTGCAGTGGGGCCTCTGTCAGTCAAACTTGTTTCACTGCATCCTGTTGATGCTTGATCAGAATGAGGTCTAGGAATTTTGGAGGTCAAATCAATATCTTGGGCCATTGTCATGTTCCTCAAGATGTTCCTGACTGGTTGATGTTTTTGTCATGTGGTGGGGAGTATTTTCCTGCAGGGGTAGGCCAGTGACATTTGGGATTTCCATTTGCATGAGGGAGTGTGCTTGTTCTGGGACAATGTTTATTTGGGTGTCTAAGTCTCATCAACACGGATGTTAAAATCCAAGGTTTTCCAGCAGAACACCACATAGTACCAATATGATCTATGTTATTCATCTGACCTGTCAGTGGTTTTAATGTCGTGGCTGATCGGTGTATATCTATCTAAGCGCCCTGCACTCTCTCTTCACAAACCTCTCCCTACTCGCTGTAGCTTGAGCACACTTACTCAACATAATGACAAGGTGTAGTACTGGAGTAAATCCGCCATGCATATTCTAATTAGAAACCAGTAATAAAAATGATACAGAAAGCTCCACCCTGTAGGTTGACAGGATTGGTTCCTTAGATTTGTTACGTATGAAACCCCGGTATATCTTCTAGCATGTGAAAAACACCATATTGACATGTTAACAAGGTATAAAAAATGCTTGATCATGCACACACTAAACAGATTAAACATACAACACACTCTCACTTTGACAGCGTTTAACCAAAAAAAAAGAAAAGGACAAAACTGTGTTACACATCCTCGATGTGTATTTGCACCGTTCATCTGTCATGTCAGACGGACTTAGACGATCAGCAGATATTCAGCAGTCAGGAGAAGCTTACAGTGAGCAGCAGATGATAAAATACATTTCATTCCCAACCTCATCCAAATCACACAAGTGACACTTTCTGTCCGTCTCTGGGACTGAACGGGGGCGTTTAGTTTCCACAGCCTATCACAGGATGCCAGTATGAAATGAGCACATACTGTACAAGAATCTGTTCTCTGGCCGGGTTAAAGGAATAGTTGGGGAAATATACTGACCCACTGTGACGTCTGCACGGTAAATATGTAGCTCCCGGCAGCAGCTGGTCAGCTTAGCTTAGCACGAAGATGGGAAGATGACATGAAATAATTAGTATAGCTTGGTACAATGATAAAATGTAGTTAGATTTGTAGAAGTGTAGATTTGATAGACTGTTACATTATGTGCTGAACATTTCTCGGCTCTGAGTGGCTGTGATGCAACCGGTGGAGACCCCAGGAAACTGTCAGTCCCAGCCAAGGAATATGAATTGTTGCTTTTGCACATAGTTTTTCACGGCATAAACAAGCAACATATAACATGTAATTTTCCCTGCCTTATATTCTCATCTAACATTCCTTCCGTAAGCAAATATGTGTATTTCACAAAATGTGGCAATGTGCCTTTAAAGGTGAGATATTTCTCTGAATGATGTGTTAGATATGATATTCAGTGCATATAGTAGCTCTCCATATGATGAAAGATGCCTGAAAAGTATTGGTTGTAGAATATTTAGTTATTTATTCACGTGGCATTTGACTGCAGCAGTGGAGAAAGTTAGGTTTATATTACAATATACATACCAAAAGCATCAATAAAGTACTGCTCATGAATGCATATCATAAAGATATGAAAGAAGATGAAATCAGATGAGAACCAAAGTTGGATTGCAGGATTCTTTGTGAGCTAAGAGAGGAGCAAGAAACTAAGAAAATCTACTTGACTTTTCATTCTTTGAGCCTAATCATGCTGGATATAGTGTAATTCCATGTTTGAGGATATAGTATCTTTTTTCAACAGGCTTTTTGTCTTCAAAGTTTTTTTTCTTGGTGACAGGGACAATCTGGGGACCAGTGGGAAAGATTATGACTGTGTGGCTGAAACAATTTTGAAATAGAGAAGGAATCTCTGTCATTTACTTTTTTTTGTTCCTAATTTGAGATTAGGACACACATTTGTAATCAGCCTTCATAATTGTAGGGAAAAAAGATTTTCTGATCTCTTAAATCCTTTCCCAAGATGCTTTGAAGTCGGCGTGTATACAAGTGTTCACTATATACCCTATGGAAAGGTCTTATGTAACAGTTTAAAAGGGAATTAAGAAACAGCTTAATGCAATTTGAGGGCATCTCAAAGTGAACAAGAAAGTATCTTATCTGTGGGATGAAGTCAAAGGAATGTACTGTAGTTAATATAAAATGAATGTGGGGGCGGAAACCCTTCAGCAATGCAACTGAGGACATTATGTGCTTCATTAGTCCTCACAGACCAGCACACAAAACCATGGACATTACAATCAACATCACACTTACTTACCTACCTTACAAGCATACTTTAATAGGGTATCGCCTGACAACTGTCATGAATATTTATTCATAAATTTCATTTAACTTTTCCTGGGGAGCTACAGTGTTTTTTTTTAAAGTTCTCAGCAGTCAAAGAGAGTTGAAAATTACTTTGAAACACATCCGCCTCCTCTAAACCTTTTGGGCTGATCATAAAGCTCCTCCAGAGCTTGTTTCTGGAAGGCAGTGCACTAAAGTAGATGATAGGAAGTGATCCTGGTAGTTACGGACTGGGAATCAGCAGGGGGAGGAAATTCACACAGCCTATCTTATCTTGCCTCCCACTCGCATCATTACTGGGCTCTATTGCTGATGATACTCATTGCCCAGAAGTGCAATGCCACACTGATCAACCGTTTGCATGCCCTTGCTGGCTGCAAACCTATATAGTAAGTGTCCTGGCATGCCACAAATCAAAAGAAAGCCATGACTTGTTATCTCGTTGCAGCTTTTCCCAGCCTTTGCTGGGAAGCCATATCTCGGGCTTTGAAGTCAGACCCACTGGCAATGTCTCAAGCGCTGCTGCCATCAAGTGAGCGTCTCTTCATTAAGTCCTTGAGCTGCTTCTAATTACAGGCTGAATCAGGAGGCCCTTGGTGCTGGGCACTGGGGCACAGAACAATGTGCATGACACAAATGCCAAAAACATCACAGGGGAGGCTCGGGACACAAGTCTCAGCAGAATAGAGAAATTGTCCATATCTCACTGCTTGCTCTGTTTCAAGAGTGAACTTAAATGCTGCAGAGTCACAATAGCCATTAGCAGTGCTACTACCTGAGGATATCCGTCGACAAAGGGCAATGGGAAATAGAAATACAAACAAAAGATGTGGTATTCAGGTGTGCTTATAATGGTGCTGTAATTGATGCAGCATAGGTTTCTTTTTGTCGGTTGAAGTCTGCCTGCGCTGATGTTTCCCAGTAAGTTGGCAGATCGGCAGCAAGGGATTGTGGGTTGGATGTCATCTGTGTCTTTCATCGAGAAACTCTCAGCTCCCTTGTCACCTACACTCCTGCTCTATTTATAACTTGTAACCATAACAACTGGTCTTTTCTCTTTGCCAAACGAAAAGAATCCCCGTCACTAGGTGTCTTTGTGCTTCAGATAAAAAGAATGTCAAAACTTTCATCAGTGCTGTCAAAGCGGACGTTGCTCTCACACCGCGTTAATGGTGATAACCGGAGCTGTTAGCGGGGATTTACACGATTATCTTAAAGAGAGAGCATCCCAGTGAAATCACTGCCTTTTAAATCCCAAGAACAAATCTGGATCACTTTGTTCCTGCTTGATGAATAAATTGTCAGTGCTGAGGGGTGACTGGCAGAGATGAATGAAACTTTGAAGAGGAAAATAGACATTGTTTGCTGAAAAGTTTCATCTACTTTGCATCAGTTTTCAAGACATACGAGAGCTGGCAGATAGTTTTCAAGCTCAGATCTGAGGTGTCGCCTTTCATCAAGGTTTTGACAGGAAATAAAAAGGAAACGAGTCTGATGTGTGTTTGAGAGGTTGATTAGCAAACTGTCACACTGTGGTTTATGGGTGGGTGGATTTTAACACAACGCGGCGTCTTAAAACTCCTCCCATCATGATATGACACAGTGAGGCAGGTTATGTCGAACGGAGTCTGAAATCACTCAGAGCTGTGGTGTGTGCAGCTGTGGGGGTTGTCACGCAGAAACACAAATCGCTGGCAGCTCACCCTCACAGGAGCCGAGGGTAACAGGCGTTTAGCTGACGAGGGGTGAAGCCATTGTTTGACATCTCGCTGCTCCCAACCATTCCAGATCCTTTAGTGAAAACTAATTGCTCCCAAAGGGACCAATCCCGTGGTCACACCTAAATGAACTTGACCCGAGTGCATTGCGGGGTAGGGGTGAGATTGTCTCCACTGTCTAACGTTGCGTCCTCGCAGGCGTCCCTGCCACAGATATGAGATCAGCTCAGCAACACGGGCTTTTGGGGGAGGGTGGTGGTGGTGGTGTCGGTGGGAGGGAGGGGTGAGGCGTTAATCCCTGTACTGGGAGAGGAAACCAGAACTGTTTATTGGAAACAGCGCTTGATGGAAAATAAATAAACAATGCAATTTGTCTTGTGGTGTAACAGCGGGGGGGGATTAAAAATGATTATCGAAATCTTATTATTCCTGAAAGTGCTCTGACCTTGTTTGTAATGTAATTTGGAGAGCCTTAAAAGATTATGATGAGATGAGTCACATTCTCGTTCCGAAATTAAGGAACAGAGTGGTCTGCAGTGGGGCCAGAATGAATGTTATCCTAAAAATAACAATTCAGTCCATCTCAATGCCAGTACAAGGTTGAACAGTTAAAGGCTCAATCTGTCATTCAGAAATAATGAAATACTGAGCTAAATTCAGTTTCTTTGTTGTAGATGATGCAATGTTGCAACATCTGAAAAACAAAACTCTTATCTGCAGTATAACGGGTTGAAATCCGTAGACATGGTGTGCTTTAAAGTAGGGATACATCGATCACAACCACTGGACTGATCACATGCTCTCAGCTGATTGAGCAGGTTGGGTAGTGGACACAATGACTGATTCGCATACTACAGTCAGTGGTTATCACTGTTTTAACACAGTCTTATAAACTTTCTTGGTCAATATCTTTGACTTTACTGTACAAAACAAAGGTTTCTGCTATTAGTTACACACAGTCACTGAGGGCTGGTTTTAGTGCCATAGCAACCCTCATGTTTTCTCACATAAAGTTACACTACGCAGCCACAACATTAAAACTACCTGCTTAATATCATGTAGGTCTCTTTCATGATGTCCTGCCAGGTCATGGACACAGGACCTCTGGGGGTGTCCTTTGGTGTTTGGCTGCAGATTCGGCTGTGGTTCAGGTGGTAGAGCGGGTTGTCCACTGATCGCAAGGTTGGCGGTTCGATCCCCGGCCCCTCTGCATGCCGAAGTGTCCTTGGGCAAGACACTGAACCCCAAGTTGCTCCCAATGGCAGGCAGGCACCTTGCATGGAAGTCTGTCGTCATTGGTGTGTGAATGTGTGTGTGAATGGGTGAATGAGAAACATATTGTAAAGCGCTTTGAGTACCACTAAGATAGAAAGGTGCTTTATAAGTGTAGACCATTTACCATTTACCTTTGGGTCCTGTGGGCTGCAGGGTGGGGCCTCCATGGATGGGTCTTGTTCTGGCGCACCATGATGCTAGATCATATTGGGATCTGGGGAATTTGTAGCCATGTGAATGTTTCTTGGGCTCTCTCTTGACATGCGCCGGATGAGGTTGTTGTTGTTGTCAGGGAGCGCCAATGCTATTCACTTCATTTATCAGTGGTTTTAAGGTTGTGGTTGGTTTGTGTATGTCAATGAGTTCCATGCGGTGTAGTATACTGGAAAATCTGTTGCAAGTACTTGTTGTCGGCTGATTAATTAACGTATTCAAATCAATATTAGGAAAGAAAAAGACGGATGGAAGCATCCCTTCTTCATGGTTTGAGCCCCCGGACTGGCAAGAGGTTGAGGTGGGAAAGTGAGCGCACCCACTTGTCCCAGTCACCACCACTGTGGGCCCTTGAGCAAGGCCCTTAACCCCTGACTGCTCCCCGGGCGCTGCACCACGGCAGCCCACTGCTCCTAGTCGTTAAGGTTAACTTTGAATAGGATGGGAAGAAGGAGGAATTTCCCCAAGGGGATCAATAAAGGTTAGATTATTCAAATGTGACATCAAGGGATCACGACAAAATGGTAGTATGTGATGAGTTGGGAGTTAGATTTTGCTGTCTCCTTCCAGGAAAAGTGCTCTTTGTTTGCATTTCTACCCTCGTCCTTTTTATGTCTAAACCTATCTTTTAAGCATAGCCTTGTCACCACATAAAAACAACTTATTTTTTAGCCATTTCTAAGGAGTGTTGAAAGGCGCTGAGATTATGTCATCCTGCACAAAGGGGTGCCAAATAAATTGTTCTGAAGGCTGTTTTTTTTTTTTTTTGCACTGTGAGAGTAACCACACAACAAATGAAGAACTCAAAAGCAGCAGGAGAACAGTGCAAACATCTGATGAGACGAGTTCAGCCTGTTATCATTGTTGAGAATAAAAAGCTCTGTTAGTTTTTACTGCATTATATCCTCACAGATGTACATACAAACAATAAGCAAGTTCAATCACGCCATCACCTCCAGGAAAGGGTGATGATGTTACTATTCCCTCGCTGCTTTCAGGAATGAAGAAGATACCTTTGGTCTATATAAAACCCGTTGTAAGGATGTTGTTGGGTAACTCTGTTGTTTACATTTGTAGATGTAAGATTGTAGTGAAAAAGGCAGGTGATATGAAAACTGACATGTTCTTAGCAGGCTAATGAGACCAGAAAAGGAAACTTGTTTTGAACGTAATTACGCTTTTCAAGAACATGGTGGGTGTATTTTTGGATGAGCTGGAGGAGTGTAGTTGAGGCTTTCTCCTCTTATCTGAGAGCTCTTTATTTGCTTGCTGCAGGTAAATAATCTTCACTTTGAATTGTATCAGCTTAAAACGGAACAGCTTCCAAAAATCTGCCTTTTCCTTGTCACTTCATTCCATTCCTCTCTGTGCTCTAAGAATTGCTGCAGCAATAAGCACGAGAGGCTACACAAACAGGATTACTTAGTGTGGGCATGCTGAAAATCAATTCAGTACTGTTTCAGTTGGAGAAGGCAGTAAATGTGATTTATTTTCTCTGAGTGCCATACATACTGTACATAAGCCTTCAAAAAAAAAAAAATTTAGCCACTTGTCCAGCTGAAATATCCCTCCATGTAACATATGGTAAGTCTATTAACTTATAGTGAGCACATACTGTTAGCCACATTGTGTGAGTTTACTTTCATAAAGCCTGCCCTGTATTTGTTTTAACAACCTGATGCAACACAAGCATTCCCTCTAAACCAATAATCTGCCCATTGTATGTCTTCCACTCTTTGCTCCCATTGTGAGCTCCTGTTGTCCTCTAAAATTCAGCATGTGTATCACTCTGGACTATTTCTTTTTACCGACAAAAGAAGTACATTTACATCATTTTGCTATCAAATCACACGCATTATTATTATCACGTATTACCTGCTGCAGGGTTCTGAGCATTGTGTGTAACTGGAAATCTGTATTTGCTATGCTACATATATTTTTGATAACTTTCTGGCCATAAATTCTTGCATCTCGACTCTGTTTACGCTATGTGGGGAAAAGCTCATATGCCTGCTATGACAAACCTTAATAAGGCACCTGGGATATGACAATATTAGCTGGGTTACTGAAGCATGTTCCACCTTACGCCAGCAGGTCGACAAACAGGGAAAGTGCAGTTTCCATAGTGATACCCTGCTTGAACCAGTACTATTCATTTATTTTGTATCTTTACAGAGCAGCAAAGTGGTGATGTGTGGTGACGGGTTGTGTTTACTGTGTTCACAAGTGGGCCCAAAGTGAAAGGTCAGGGTCTGTAGGAATAAAAGAATAACAAATCCATTCGTTTTCTGACATTGAAGTCTTAAAATACACATTTTTGTAATAATTTTTTATCGGTAAAAGCACAGCAAATGGATTTTTCAGCAGTATTTCTTCATTCTGACAAAAGACTAAATGCATACAACACAATGGGAGTAAACAAAAAAACAGCAATGCTTCAAAAATGTATTTCCTTACAGTAACTGCAATATTTCTAAACTGAAATAAAATGTAAAGCTAACAGTTGAGATCTCATCATCATCTAGTATGAACACTGAGTTGTGGCTTTCACAGAGAATGCTGACTGCCCAGGCGACAGGCTTATCTCAAGGACTTTTTGGAGTCCTCTAAAAGAAAGCAAACAACACAAGTTAATAAAGAAGTAGGAGGGGCCAAGCCATTTGAAATTTCATACACCAAAGTTTTATTATAATATGATTAAAGCACCTAACTCTCTGTATATATGGTACAAATCCACCTGACATGCATCTAAAGCTCACTGATTTACAGGTTATTCATTGGTTTTGTTCTTACAGTGGTGTAACAAAGAGGGTCAGGGAGGGTTGTGTGGGGTCACCTGGTTTAAATGTTATCCTACCATTTAATAATGGTTATCATCGTGTGCATCATTTCCATACTTATGTTTAGGCAGGGACCTCTTTCACCTTCTCGTAGGCTCAGTAGGCCATTACCACCCTGTTTAATGAAGAACTAATGAGGGAGTCTGCATTTAAAGGGTGGACGTGTAAATCAGTGGACTTGTAGCCGGGAGACCTCTCAGAGCCTTTTTTTCTTTTTACTTAAGGCTTGTTTTGACTTTTCACAAATTGTATTGCAATTGGTGTTCAGGTGTGTTTTCAGCCACTGTTTGGTTAGAATTAGGCACTAAAACTACTCATTTATGTTTAGAAAAGCATCATAGTTTGGGTTCAAATACACCCTTTATGTTACGAAGCTCCATTTGTATGTTTACAGGGTGATGACCCCATCAGAGATTTTACATAAACTTAGTCATGTGATTACAAGAAGTTGCCTGTGTAATCAGGATTACTTTCTGTTTAGCAATGATCAGAATGGATGAAAATGTGCTTATTGAACCTACTATGAGATCCATACTGGTCCACATCTGTGAGGTGTAATAATAATGGCCATTTAATGGGCTGATAACGTCTGAATAAGGCGGTGGGGTAACTATATAACAGAAGTGAGTACACCCCTGTGCAGTATCACTTAAATGTGAAATGATTCCAAATTGTGTCACCTTACAGTATTTGCATTACTCTTTAAAAATTAAAAAAGAACTTTAATGCATTATCACATGCAATAAAAATCAAAAGATATGATCAACATTAAACAGTAGCAATGAGCCAGTCCAGTATTCCATGATCAAAATGTGAAGGCAAAAACCAAAAAATCATTTTAAGATTATGAAATCCTGAAAACCACGAGGCCTCATATGCTACTGCAGAAAAGCTACCATTATTCAAGTGTTGTTGATAAGATATTTCAAGTCCATGCTGTGATGCAAAAGGAATCCTTGAAGCATATTGAGCTAAAGTCCATGTGCTCCACATGCCCAGCTCATAGTCCTTACGAGAACAAAGCAATAAGGGCATACAGGGAAGAAGGAGGACACTGAACAGCTGTGATGACGGGATGATGAGGATATTTATTGCTCAGTGTGTGATGTGAATCACAGAACCCAATCCGACATCACAGGTCTGATGCAGCGTGGAGAAGGAAGACAAACTATGTGTCTTGAGCAGAGCAGACATGCAGAGACTTGGTGTCCTCTTACCATCTTAGATAATAACCATCAGCTGAGCACACAGAGTGATGCTGTAGCAGTTGGCAAAGCACAAAGAACTTTTACTGCTTCTTGCTTCAATACATTTTTAGACAGTGATTGTTTAAAACAATCTCCAGATATAGTTCTCCTTCTGTATGCAATACAATATACGGCTAAGCTGGGTGTTCACATAAAAATTGCCATGTCTAGCTGTGCTAACACTGCAGGTGCAGCTCAAACAAATCAGAATATCGTAAAAAAAAGGTCATTTCTTTTTGTAATTTAATTCAAAAAGGTAGATTTTCATATATTCTATCTTCATAAACATAAAGTTGGTTTCACCTTCAGTGCATTATTACACAAACTGCAAACTGTTACCCCAGTGTCCACCCAATTTATTTACCTATTTATTATTCTTTCAACTATGCAATATCTGGCTCATGTGCAATATCGGGTCTTCTGGTGCATAATGGAACTGCTCTTGTTTTTAAATATTTATAATTGTTTTACCGCTTTTTTTGCCAATTTATTCTGAATTTGAATAAATTACTATTCAGTCTATTGTATTATTTGATCTAGTTCAGTACATGCAACCACACTCATGGGGAAGACTGCTGAGTTGAAAGTTGTCCAGAAGATGATTATCAATGCCTTTAACAAGGAGTTAAGGCCACAGAAGGTCATTGCTGAAAAGGCTGGCTGTTAGCAGAGTAAAGAGGTAAAAGTGTGATAGGAAAAGAGGCACAACCAACAGGCATGACTGCAGCCTTTAGAGGTTTGTCAGGAAAAGTTGATTCAAGAACTTGGGAGAGTTTCACAAGGACTGAGGCTGTTGTCAATGCATGAAGATCCACCAAGTACAGATGTCTTCAAATGAGCTACAACTGCCTCACTCTTAATTCTCAAGGCACTCTTAAACCAGAGACAATGTCAGAAACCTGGGCTGAGGAGAAAAAGAACTGGAGCACTGCTAAATGGTCCAAAGTGCTCTTTTCAGATCAAAGTAAATTTTGCATTTCATTTGGAAGTCAATGTCCTAGAGTCTGGAGGAAGAGTGGAGAGACACAGAATCCAAGCTGTTTGAAGTCCAGTGTGAAGTTTCAGCAGTCTGTGATGATTTAAGGTACCATGTCATCTGCTAATGCTGGTCCACTGTGTTTTATCAAGTCCACACAGCGTCTACCAGGAGATTTTAGAGCAGTTCATGCTTCCATTTGCTGACCAGCTTTGTGGGGATGCCCACAGTGCCAAAAATACAACAAAATGGTTTGCTGACCATGAGTTGGCTGTGCTTGACTGTCCAGCCCACTCACCTGACCTGAACCCCATAGAGCCCCATGTGTGGGAAGTATAACACCTCAGCAGTGCCACAGGCTGATGGCCTCCATGCCATGCCAAGTTGATGCAGTAATTCATGTTAAAGGAGCCCCAACCAGGTATTGACTGCACAAATGAACATACTTTACACAAAAATGTATTGTAAATCTATTTTTCTTCTTTTAAAATTAATTTTAGGAAAAATTCTGATAATTTGAGATACATGAGCTAGAAGCCATAATCATCTAAATTGAAACAAAAAAGGCTTGACATATTTCCCTTTACTTGCAATGAATACAGAATATATGAAAGTTTACATTTTTTGAATCAAATTAGAAAAGAAATTAACACAATATTGTAATTTTCTGAGCTGCACCTATATGTAGGCTTGATGATTATAAAGTAGGAGTTATGGTGTGGTCTAGTTGTAGCTCACAACAGAAACTCATAGCGTGTCTCCAAGCATGGCTGTTATTGTGTTGTGTTGTTAATTAGTGTTCCCTTCTGTAAGACCAACCAGCCATAACTGACTTGAACAAAGAGCCAGCAGACTTTCATCTCCCTACTCTGACTCTGGGATTTAAGACATTTACAATCCTCAAGCTGACACCAGGGTCCGCTTATGATCAATGGACATCTCACAGAGTAAATACAACCTTTAAGGGGCCACACGACTCACAGGACAACCAAAATGTGTATTGGAAGAACCAAATGGCCTCCAGAACCAACATGACCATCTCTTGACCCTGCAGGAAATTGGAGTTAAAATCTTGATAAATAATTTCACTCATCTTTAATCACTGAACCTTTAACCTGAGCTGCGTGTGGGTCTGACAACTCACACTATACTGATATCCAGACAAAGAGAGACAATTATTCTATTTTCTTGAACTCAACTTTTCTTTATATTAATTCACCAAAACATCTACTAAACACTGCTTTTAATAATCTCTTTATGATTAGATACACAGTACAGTATACCTACATAGGGATTACTTAATAGTTAAAGATAATATACTGTGTTTAGTCTTGTTTTGATTGTCTGAGTGTCAGGAACCCCTCTAAATGATGTGTTACAATATTGTGTAGGATAGGAAGCAGTGATGACTGGCATTAGGAGAGTGTCTGGCTGGGGGCCCAGTAGGGGGAGCAATTAGGCTAGACAGACTTTTAGGGGTAACAAGGAAGAAAAACCAGGAAGAGGAAGTCTATTTAAGTGGAGGGTGTGGCCTGTTTGAGCCTGTTTGAAACCATGCGGTTACTCCAGGTGAGTTGAGTTGTATAGTCTCTTTTTGGTTGTACGCTGCCTCCACCTTCAGCACCCTCTATACTGTCACTACCCCCTACCCGAACCAGGGTCTGTATCCCATCCCTACTTTCATCTTTAACGCTACCTCTTCTACTTCTACCCCCTACCCGAACCAGCGTTTGTATCCCCACCCCGCTGTTATTGGTGCAGCTGGTGAGAGGCTGGGGTAGGTGATGGTAGTGCTGTTTGTGGTAGTGTAGGCAAGGCAAAGAAATAAGTGTTTTGGGGAGGAGCGGTGATGGCTGGCATTAGGGCAGTGACCCTGGGATGCCAGTGATCACTGTCTAGCCTCCTGGAGGTGTTGTAGGACCAACTAGACGAAACACCTATGAAAGGAGGTTCCCACCAGATGACCCCAGAGACATGTTAGCTATAACTGCTCACCGGTTTAGACAGTCAAGTTGTGTCACAACAGTATAGCATTAGGCTTAGGAGGTTCTTTACTGGTTGCAAATCCTTTCTTTGAGCACAAGCTTCTTGTGCTTACATTGAACTGGTTTTAGTCTTTTGATTGTTTGAGTGTCAGGAACCCCTCTAAATGATGTGTTACAATATTGTACCATTTTATATTTATGCAAACAACTAGAAAATATCTTAAAAGAGTTACTTTATCTGGACATCAGCCCTACCCATACCTAAAAGCACCATTTTGAATTATTTTGAGTCCATCAAGAAGGCTCCTTCCTGTCCAGATTCATCAATCATCAGAAAAATCCCTGCATCCCTGCACCTCCCACTAAACATCTCCTATAGTGGCCTGCTGTTAGGACTTTGGTTAGGTTGGACTTGGGCATAGCACAGATAACTAATTAATTTTAGGATAAGGACTAGGTCAGGTTAAGTATCTCAAAAAACAAATAGTCATGGCAAAGGTTGTGCAAGGATAGGGTTAGCTTAGGGCAAATGTGTATCGACAGGGAAACAGACACAACGTCAGCCTTCAAATGTCAGACAGCCGCTGCCATGAGAAATGTTCCTCAGAGTCCTGAAGCCTTGATGCCGTCCTTCACAAACAAACAGTTTGATTCTCTTTGGAAAGGTAAGAAGTTATGCACAATAACTGCAGTATAAATTTAAATTATATTTCTTTACACCAAAGTATTGAGAATTTAAATTTCTGTTGGGTATTAATTTTCCCCTTTTGGACAACGACTCCTGTCAAACCTTAACAAACGTTAACAAATATGAATTCATAAAAGGCTGTTTGTTTAGTGAACCGTACTAAGCTTCACTTGTGCTCCAGCCTCGAGAGGAATTCCATTAAAATCAATTCTCTCTCAGTCAGGAAGAAAAATTGGTCCGGAAAGTGGCTCATTTAAACGATGTGTTGCTTACAAAACCTGACTTACAAACAAAAACGCTGTATCTGATATGCCAGGGCAGAATAAATACTGGTTAACTACACAAACAGAGACTTCTTCTATGGTAAACTGTGAAAACTTGAGGCAAGGGCATCCACCACCATCAGGCAGCCACCATCTTTCCAAAGTCATCCTCCGAACAGAGCACGAATGAATAATTAGTTTCAGAGTAATTACATTTTCCAGCATTGTTGACGGTGGAGACTCTGACTGTGATCACTCAATGCAACAAACCTCATTAATGAAATCACCAAATGCTTTCTAATCTCGACATATTGAATCCCCGTGGATAATAAATATCCTACCCTTTTCCTTTTCCCATTGTCGCAACAGAATCAAAGAACATCTAGCACAGCTCAGTGGGTGCACTTCCAGATTTATTGCTTTGATTTCCACTGAGTCCACCCGCACTTTAAATGCATGCGGTCGAGGAGCTGAAACTTGCTTTTCAAAGTGGAACATACTTTTTACTGCATACATGCAATTCATTTGGTCACATTCACACATACGCAAACAAATGTTTGTAAGTATCATGCATAGATGGTTCTTCCTACAGTGACTGTACTGGCAAAACCACAACAGCAACTATGGCACAAAAACAGACGAGTGTTTTGGCCGTTGGCCTATATGTAAATTCACCTACTGGTCAGGGGGATTTTTTGGCCGGCAGTTTGTTTCAACTGCCTCTCTCGGTCCTCCTCACCTGCCCTCTCTTCAGGCTCAGACAGCTCCCTCTGCCTCACCAGCAGTTAAAAACCATTTAAACAGACCTCTCTTAACAATAAGCTCAAACTAATGATCCACCTCTCCTACGGACTCTCAGTAATAGCCATGCCACTGAAGCATTGGGATTCTCATCATATCAGCCAGATTGGGGCTGCAGCCACAGAACTGAGAGGCTGTAGAGTCGCTGTGCTCGGTTCATCTGCAGGACAATGCAGTCTGGAGTTTGCTCTAATCACATTATTCTATGTAATGAAGTTCCAAATTTTCAAAAAGTTAATTCTTACTAAAAGTGATTCAACTGGTAATTTGAAAAAAAAATCCATTTGTAACTTTCACTTTTGTTTTTGAAATCGTGACTCTTTTGCCATTTGCTGAGTTGAAAGCAGGTCAGAAAGCAGGTGTGCCTTATGAAAGGTGTGCTAAGCAGAGCGTGGTGTGTCAGGACACTCTCAGAGTGTTGGGTCACTGGCTTTGTCCTCGTGTCATGTACTATCCTTCACTGTGGGCACACAGCTGCCTCGCATGACCTTTTCACAGAGCCCTGCAGTCCCTCTGTGTCCACAGTAGTTCTCCTTCAGCCGTACCTGCTTTTCCACAACCTGTCGCCTCTCTAATTAGCACATAGTCATTAGACCTCTCAAAGGCTTGGTACGATATCTCAGTACCCGAATGGAACTGATGAGAGATTAAGAAACCCCCACTGGCGAGATGCCTTTTCTTTTATGATCATCCGCCCTCAAGTCAAATGCTGAAACCCCACAGGCTCACAAGTACAATAAGAGAAACAGATAGGTACAAACCCATTTCATCATGCTCCAGTACACAAATAGGACAAGCTGAACACTTATTAGTGAACCTGACAACAGTATCAGAGGAGATCAGTCAGATCAGGAGATGAGACTTGCAGCACTGAGCCATATCTGTGGTCAGTAGCAGCAGTTTTAACACAGCAGATGGCTCTAGATACAACACCGCCACAGATCAGCTACGACAATTATACAAGCATCCCTGTAGCATTTTGTTTGAAATCCTCCTCTCAATGGAGACAAAATCATATCTTGACTTGATTTGAAGAGCAAAAGGAATTCAGGGAAGCTGTAGGAGAAGCATACATGCTGCAGAACAAATGCTGACATTGATAAGGAACATAATGTTACTTCAGTGGGATATAGGTAGTACATATTTAACTAGATTGTAGGGTTACAATAACACACAGAAGCTATTTCCATCCAACACTCTCTCATTCTCGTTCTCTTTTTAATACCTCAGATTCTTGTGTTGGGTAAAATTTGCTTGTAGAAGCCACTACATGCAAATCAGGCAAAAATGAAAAGAAAAAAAATCTGATTATTCATCCTGTCAAGTGAATGCACACTGTGACGCTCAGAGCAATGTATTTTTGTAAAGACTTACTCTACAATAAACACATTTTTCACAATTCATGTGTTCGGCTGGCAGGTCAGTTCCTCACTCGGTGTTAAGAAAAGGCATATTCTGAATCCCACAGTATAAGCAGCAGTAAATCTTCAAGCCCCGACTGCAGATATAACAGATGCTCCTGTAGCTCTGCTAAAGTCGAGCATAATATAGCATGAAGAACACAGGCAGGGATGAGAGGGGAGATAGTCCTGTCATCGTCACAGAATGCACTTAACTTGTCCCTCAGCTGTGCTCTGTGTTGCTGCTTATGGGTCTGTAGATGACTGACAGCTGGAATTGAGGCTCTTCTTCTCCTCAACTGGTCAGATGCTCAAATCAGGATGCCATTTTGCTCTGCTAACATTTCCCCTGAATAACAGCATCAGCGGAATGTTTAAAATGAATAATAGAACTTGTTGCTTCCCACCTCTGGTCTGTTCAAGGTCAGCATGCCGAACACAGTGTTGTTGCAGGACAAAAGACAACACATAGAAAATGCTGAGTCATCACAGCTGATCAATTTCCTTCCTTTTGACTGACATGTGTTTGTGTTGTCCAGGGAACTGTCAACAATGTGATAGATTTGCTTGTCCTTAGCAAATTCAGGTTCAAAGGGCTTTCCAAAGGCAATTTTATTGGAAACAATTATAATATTTATTTTTTTTATTTTTTGCTTTAAGTGCACTGATTGATGACTGCAATAAACAGCATCATATACAATTACATGTAAAAACCACTCTCATTCGTCTGTTTGATATGAATCAGCTAACCTCCATAAAGGCTAACAGCCATTATTACACTTTTGTATGAACAAAACTAATGAAATCACTTGTTAATTAGAGCTTAGATGTGCTGGAAGGTGGATTTGTACAATATGTACAGAGGGCTGGGCTCTTTAATTATAGATTATGATCCAATTTGAGAATTTTAAATGGCTCGGCCCCTCCCTCTTCTCCATTCTGTGCCTTTGTTTACTTTGTTTCCGAGAACTCTACAGAATCCTCAAGAATATCCTCTATTAGAGATTGTACTGTAGCCTCTTTCATTGCACTGCATTTGGGCAGTCAGCATTCTGTGTGAAAGCCACGGCTCAGAGGAACGTCTTACCAGACGACATAAAGAGTTGCAGTTCTATCAGTGGCTTTAAAGCCACATAGGAAAATCTGCTAAAAGCTTCTCAACTCTCCAACTGCTGACTTTGAGTTTTGCTTTGTATACAAACACCCACGCTTTTATTTTTTAACCTACACTTGGTGCTTGTGTGGTATGTTTACTCAGGTACTGTACACAAGTACAAGTTTGAGGTACTTGTACTTCACCTGAGTATTTTCCCTTTAAGTTTATACTACAGTCTTTATACTATACTTTTTACTCCACTGCATTTGTCTGACAGCTATTTTTCATGCTCTTTGTTTTCAGTGAAACCACATCTCCATATCTGGTGATTTTGAATATTTGTGATAAACTGAAGGATTAAATGTTCCTTTGTGGGCTGGGAAAAATCCCCTACTTCTTAAGCCAAACAAACTATTTAATAACTCACGGGATTAGCTAGGAAATGCCAGTCACTAAAGACAGGAATGACCTTTTGAATATATCCCGTTCTCACAGCACAGCGGGGGTACAATCATGACGATCTTATAGAATTTGATGTATTTCTGGATATGCAACAATATATACAGAAACATCTACAGCAGTAAAATGCAACATATATATTAATGCATGCATTTGACTAGTTTGCAGCAGTGTAGAGTTACATCTAACCCATTTTAAAGGCATAAAGAATTATTTTCAATGCACTAAACTCTAAAACTATGTAACTTTGATATACAGAGTTAAGTCTTTAGGGGTTGAATCAACTACTGGAGAGGGACCTAAATGGTCAGTGTGCATATGCTTTAATTGGGATCTGCCAAGAGACTACAGATTAAAAAAACTAGGCTAACAATAGTACAGTACATGAAATTGTAACATACGTTATGGAAAACATATGTTAAACCGAAATATATGTTAATATGTTTAATGTTGTACATGGCTCCACAAACACATTCAAGTTGTATGTGGTGTGACTTTGAACAGTATGGCATATGCAGTGGTATAACTTAATTTGCATCTATGCAAAAGTATTGTCCTGTTAAAAGCACATATTGTTTAATAGCTGCATTTTCATTCAAATGAGTCCCAGACAGCAGTCCTGACCTTGACCATTAAAACACGGCAAGGGTGTTTTTTTTTTACTCTGTTTGGCTGTGTGGAGCAGACTACTTCATCATGATGATTTTTAATGCAGCTGTCCTTTAGTGACACAAACTAGGCCAAGCACCGCAACGATTTGAAAAGGTCTGCTCTGCTGGCCTTCCAACACAGCCTGAACTCCACGATGGCTGAATAAAAAGTGACCAGTCTTGGGAGAAAGAAGAAACTTTATGTTTTAAAAATTGAGCCAGGGCATGGAAAGAGGACATCACATTATAGCTCGGGGAGATAGGGAGGAACGTGATCAGATGCCTAAAAGAGGCTCAGGTGCTGGAAACAGAAATTTAATGATGTCCCAAGAGGAGACAAAGCCAAAGCAGGCTGACCCTGTCAAGTCAAAGCCAAGGATAGTTACCTTGCCAGGGCACGGGACATGTAAATGGGTTTGTCCCTCCTCATGCTTTGACATTTCAACGAGCCAAAATATTCTGCCTCATTAAAGTGTTTGTGTAACCAGTTTACGGCAGACGTGTGTGTGGCAGTTGAGCACTTTTGTTTGGTGTCAAATGTGCCGAAATTTGGGGTCAAAAAGATGAGATTCCTCTGACGGCATCCCAATGAACTGAATAGGAGCAAATACTAAGCAGACACGCTGGTGACATGCAACAGTGTTTCTGTCATTGAGCTGTACAGGCTTTTTTTTACAGTGACAGATGGTGCGGTCAGCTTGAAAACAGTGGTGAAGGACACACGGCCAAGATGTCATGGAACGTCCCCGCCTCCATCTATATTGACTTAGTGTGAGTGCAAGTGAGACGACCTCACATTGGGCCTCTCTTATAATGCACTACATCATCTTTACACTGTGTGTGTCTCTATTCCCCAGACCAAACCCTGCACAGCACCCTCTCATCAAACGGGTGCAAGGGTCAAATGGCTGCGCAGTCCGCCTCTTGTCAGATTTACAACATATGAGAGACCTTGAGACACATTCTTACATTTTCTGAGCCCAGTACATGACTGGGTATGGCCTCTCCTGGGAGATGCAACTCCATCATCCCCACTGGCCTTGAGGACACCCCCGGCTTCACTGTGTCAATTAAATACAGCAGAAACGATGTCGACCTCAGATTATGTACAGCCCATCTGTTGTCACCTTTAACTGTGACTCCTCAGGCTAATATGCAATGCATTATTTTATGATGCACCCCCCCCTTTGTGGAGCATGCTTGCAAATGATATTCACAATATGCTGAATTGATGCTAAAGGCTTAAGGTTAGAGGTTCAAGGTGGACTTTATTATCTCTTCTGGGAAATTCTTTTACTCATAAACAATACATACAATCTAAAAAGTCATTCACTGGAAAGCTTGAACAGCATCTGAACCTCCCTCCTCCCCACGGCTTCGTGTCAGGGCTTTTTAAATTTCTCCATGTCAAAATAATATTCTTACTACTCAGAATTGTACTCACAGATATAAACAGTATATATTCACTCTAGCTGTCGACTTGCCATATGGGTTCGTGTGGAGGTGAGAAAGTATTTAGGATCTGAGAATTGTTTTGGTCATCCATCAGTTTTAATGACAATATATTGACAGGGCTATGATTTGGATTTGGTTTGGTTTTGGCATTTAACAATCAGCATTAAAATGACTGCTTCATTAATGCTGACGACCTTTGACATCATAGTTGCAATATTTCAATTCTTTTAGTTGCCTTTGGCATTTTAGATACACTCCGTGATTTTCATAGGATGCTGGCTAGAGTCAGCAATATAGAAACACATGAAAGCAGTTGCACCTATAAATTTGCGAGATACCATTCCACTTAAATCACTGAATGGGTCGGAGAAAACTGGCAGCACTCCGCAGTTACATTAAAAACAGCACAAAGAACACAATTGTCCTTAAGGTTTAAAATTTGTAGATTGAGAAATCAGGTGGTGTTTTGGCCTCAGGATTCTATGGTAACATTAAAGTGTCTCTATATCAATCGGTGGCACAATGAGTTAGAGTCATATTTATTATGGGCAGTGGTGGCCTAGTGGTTTGTGAAGTGAACTTGTTGGACTGGCAAGAGGCTGAGGTGGGAAAGTGAGAGTTACTGCTTGTCCCAGTCACCACCACTGTGGGCCCTTGAGCAAGGCCCTTAACCCCTGACTGCTCCCCGGGCGCTGCACCGTGTCAGCTCACTGCTCCTAGTATGTATAGTTAAGGTTAACTTTGAATAGGATGGGTCAAATGCAGAGAAGGAATTTCCCCAAGGGGATCAATAACGGTTAGATCATTATTATTTAACATGTTTGCAAACACCTAGTGTGTCTAGACACCCACAAAATATGAGAAAAGACTTTTCTGTACTTGTGTACTACGTAAATTGTGTCTTTATATGAGCTGTGCAGGTTTGCAGCCTGTTGCGATGTAATTTCTAACTTTCCAATGGGACTTGCTCATAATTCTTAGCAAAATTGGTCACATATATAAGCTAATTGTATTTTAAGTTAAACATCTGCATAGGATTTACAGATGTTTGTAATTTTCCTGACTTTTGGTCGTTTGCTAAAATGTTTGAACACTATAAAGAGGAAGTGAACAACTTAAGATTTTAATTCTTGTTTTTAAAGCCTTAAAGGGCCGGGCTCCTGTATGCATCCAGGAACTATTAATTCCCCATGAGCCTGAACGCAGCCTGAGATCCACCAGCCAGTAAAGTCACTAAAGGTGACAGAGCATTTGCAGTTTGGGCCCCCAAGCTCTGTAACACCCTGCCTGAGAAACCCTTAGGCAGGCAAACTCAGTGTCTTCTTTTAAATCACTTCTTAAAACTCACTTTTATCGTTTTCTTAACTGCTGCTTTTATTTATATGATTTTACTGTGTGCTTACGGACTCTTACTGTTTTTAATTTTTATTGTTTTATCTTATTTGTTTTTACTGTAAAGCACTTTGTAACTGTGTGTTTTGAAAGGTGCTATACAAATAAAGTCATTATTATTACCAACTGTGCAGCCAATTAAACTAAATGAAACACAAGTCCAAATTCAGTTTTTTTTTTTTTTTTATGCATTGTTTGCATGACTTGACATCCTCTT
>OMNN01041329.1:0-13960 GCA_900302755.1 Chromis chromis
CTAATTCCATCGATCCACATTTACCCAAGAAATTTCCTGCAACACATACGAATGATCACCCTCAGGCCCTGCTGCACCATGATCATTCAGCTGTCATCCATGCTGACTAACTTTGAATTCCAATTGGATTCAAAGACATTTTGAGCACCTACATCTGTGTACAGCAGCTGTTGTCCCAGTGGTGAAATATTAGTTACACACACATGCTTGAAGCTACCTGTCAAAGTACACACAAAGATGTCCTCAGGCTGTTTGTCTCTACAACTAAATACACCCACTTTAAACTAATGAGTCTCCAATTAAAAAGTTCTGATTTTGGCACTATGTACTAGTAGAACCACAAAAGAAGTGGAGGATCTGACTACCAGAACAGTGCAGTAAAGGGTCAAGAGTAAAACTAAGACTGTGCCACATTTGATTGAGTAAGTCACATTTCGCTACATGTGAAAACATCCTATTTGAAGAATAATGAAGCAAAACACATAGTATTTCTAAAAATACTTTAAAAACACTACATTCTTAAGGATCTTTATTGTGTAAAACCAATATTAAAAGAAAAATGACCAATGTAAAATGACCAGTAGTGAAGCTGGCTTCTAGGTTAATATTCAGATTACACTGATTTCAAGGATGGAACACTGCATGGACGCTTCCTGTGCCTTTAGGTGCTAAATGGTGCATGTAAAAAGCCACAATGAATGGGATAAAAATGATTAAGTGACGACATTTAGACAGTGACAGAGATCACTTTGACATTTTCACAGATTACATTCTATCAGACAAAATGCCAAACCAAATGGAGCCGTAGTGGGACAGGGCATCATAAGGCACACTTCCACCACAAGAAGTTTCCCAGGGAAAGAGGAACCTAAATTAAGTTCCAGAGAGATAGTTTTAAATGCAAATAAAGCTTCTACTTGGGTGGTCGTATTCCTGAATGTCAGGAACTTTTAGAGTAAGGCTTTTAGAATATTGGTGATTGGTGACAAACACTAGTGTAGCATTGTTCCCCCACAATTGCAAGCAAGTTGTGTGGCTTGTCGGTGGTCGACACTAATCTGCCCATTTCTATGGAAGGCAACATTCAGACACAATTGAGAATGTCTGGCTTTTCAATTTGTCAGTGGACCAATTTGCTTAATATTCCTGGGGCTTTACCTTGCTGTAGAAACACTAATCACACTGTACTGGAGGTCATTTTGTCCCTAGGAAAGTTCCTGGACGTTAATTGTTACGAAATTAAAATTCCTGGAACTTCTAGTATGAATGTATCTATATTATATCACCTAAAGTTTTTGGCTCTGCTTGTTATCAAAACTGAAAGAATATTGTTAAAGAAGTAGATCCAAATAGTCTCACTGCTTTCCACTATAGTGAATGGCTTACTGAAAACCTATCAGCAGTACAGGAAAAAAGACAAGACCAAAAAGATCTGGGCTGACATGCACAAGATGACTGTTAAGCTACAAAGCGTGAGGCTCAATAAATTATGTTCTCCTGCCTGCTATGCCTTTGGGACCACAAAACCTTTTATCCTAAAACAGCAACCTGGAATTCTGGAAAATACACTTGTTTGTAGTGTTATCCAGAGACAGATGAGAAGCTCAATGTTACTGTTGTATCACTATTCCTCTGGTACTGAGGTAAGTCAAAACATGTTTAGCCTAGCTTCGGTCAAAAACTGGAAGCTGTGGACTCCAATAAATTATGCAAGGGGTCCAATGAATGCCTTTGTCAGTGTTATATAGAACGCCATTCAGTGGATGTCCAGATATTTGAATATGGATTTATGTGTTGGTCTGGCAGACTGACAGTCACATTGAGAAAAAAAAAAAAACTAGGAAAGACTAGGCACTATGGTTTTGGATCCATATGCATTATCCAACCAGTGCCACACCCAGGCACAATGAATGTTGGCAGGTATGTGCTATGAATGTAGCTGAAACAAACACTGCAAATGTATTTTTTCAAAAATGTCGAAACCGTTTTTTTAAACTTTCATGATCCATTGCCTTGTTATGCTGCTACGATCACAAAACTTAAAATAGGATTTACTGAAGAGAAGAGCAATTTAAGTTATCTAGCAATAAATAACCCAGGAAATAGCAGAAACGGTGGTTACAACACAAGGAGGGGAATGAAAGGAGAGATAAATGTCCTCAAAGGCACTGGAACTGTATACCCCTGCAGTGCAGCACACTGAAAAACTCCTGAGTTAAGAGAAAAATGCTCTCAGCAAAAAAAAACACCAGAGAGATGTCACTGCAGCCTGGCAGACTTCCCGACTCCCATCTCACTTCTCTATCCAGGTCTTTAAGTGTGTAGGTTAATGACATTGGATCTACTTGGGGAGTCAATGAAAATGCAGGCAGGGCAAGCCTTCATAACTCATGTGAGTCATGAGTTGGCCTTATAGTTTTTAATGATAGCAGTTGGCTGACAAGAGGGGTGTGTGCAAGGGGGAGGGGAGGAGGAAAGGGGTCATTTAGGTGGCAAAGAAGGTGGAGCATGTGGCTCATGCAAGATGCCAACTGGGTCTCACTACACCTGAGTTCTGAGTGGCAGCATCAGGGCTCCTAAAAATTTCCTGCCTCTAAATGGAGCGTTTGGTAAAAGAGGGGTCCACTGAAATCACAAACAGACACAGGAAGAGAGTGAAAATCAGAGAGGGGCAGGATGAAAGAGAGAAACATTAGGTGGGGTTGGGGTTAGGGGAGAAATCACAACAGCAGGCTCACCGCAACAGCTGAGAAAGAGGAAGTTCAAAGCAAGGACAATGTGAACAACAGAGTGGCCATTTACAATGTGGCTGGAGACAGCGGAGTGCATTGAAACAAAAATGTTAAAGGGAAATAAAAATCAAAGTCGGTGTGACCGCAACAACTGCCTTTTTCTGGATCCAATAATAACATTTGAAAACAGAAATAACTACAAAAATATACACAGTCCATTCTTATGAACTAAATCTGACACCCCACTGTTTTATTTTGGCTGGGGAATTGTTTCAGCTGAAATTTATAATGGTTTGAACAAAAGTTGAGAAGAACAAGCATTCATACATTGTAACTGCAATTACTATCAGCTACATGGCCAAAAATATGAGGACGCCCAGCTGATATTAGGCAGTCAGGTCTGACTTACAGTCAGCATTCCAGTTCATCCCAAAGGAGTTGAATGGGGTGGAAGTAGGGGCTGTGTTCAGGCCAGTCAAGATCTTCCACACTGAAGTGGAGAAACCATTTCCTTATGGAGCAGGTTTTGTACATGGGGGCAAAATAATGTTGAACTAAGAAGGAACAAATCCAAACTACTGACAAAAGGTTAGAGGGAAACTATAGTCTACAATATCACTAGAGGAAGGACCATTAAGATTTCCCCTCAGTTGAATTAAAGGGCAGAAAACCTGAAAATACAGACCCAATAGTAAACTACAGTTTGTTGACAGTGGTGCCACATACTTTTGGCCTTCAGTGAAACGCTGGTATTGGTAATGAAACTATGCAAGTATAAAAACAAAAAATAGCGGTGGAGGAATTGTTTGGAAAATATCACTGTCAATCCTGCTGGTCCAAAGATGTTGCTTTTTATTTAAAAAATACATTCATGAGTTGACCTTTAAAGTTGAAAAACAGGGAGAAATATACATACAATGTAAACATGGTATCAAACACTTAATATCCATTTTAATGAACACAGAGTCAGAGTGTATTGTAAAGTCTCTTGAGGTACGTATGTTAATATTTTTTATAGTTGTCAATCTGTCCTAAAATGACATTTGTGTAGCAAAGGTAACAGCTGTTCATCATGTATGCTGGCTCCGTCAGTGGTACCTACCTTACCAGTGATGTCATTCACAGCCACATGAACAAAGATGGAAGCCTCCTCCATACCTTCCAAGTACACATGGCGATAACCTACATAAAAACACACAGTCATAGATAAATACCTGTTGTATGCAAAACAGTGAAACAATCCTTTTTTTATGTTGTCGAGTTCTACTTTAAGTAGGGAGTATATTATGTAGTACTCAAGTAGTATAGATCCTGTCTAACACACGTCACTAGATAATATGCCATCATAACATAGTAAGTTAAGCTGTATCTAAAGGTTTGGTACTTAAACCACTATTATTCTGTATGCTTCTGTTGGACAGTCAGATTTGTTGTTTCAGCATTCATTTCCACTTCTACGCAGATGACACTCAGCTTTCTGTTTCCAATTATCCAATTTAGACATTCAGTGTAGTCCTGTCTTCTAGCTGTAAAAAGCTGAAGTGACTAACAACGTTCTTATGAATGCAAATAATAATCAAACACTAATCTCTCATGTGGCTATACAGAACCTCGATCCAGTTTACTATATAAAAGCAGCTGGTATCCAAATAGTGTTGTTGTGAAAATTGCAGTGTGTATTGATTGGACATATTGTTGCTTGTCATATAGTCATATAGCTTCTGCTCTTAGTTCAGGGAAACACATGGGTCAGAACTACAAATATAGACAGACGTTTTTTGATGCATGCTATTTTATTTTCTGTTTTTGAAGAACTGAGTTTTTTTTGGTGTTTTTTTTACAGAGAAGTATTTGGCAGCATTTGCAAAAATTTGAGATGCTGCAAAAAATCCTGAGAAGATGGATAAACTGTTGATGTTCACAAACCTACATCTGTATTTTTGGCCAAAATGTGAGTTTTTTAAAGACCTCATTTGGCGACAATTCCTTTTTTGCCTTGTTAATACGGTAATATGGTGTTTTTTATACGTTAGAACACACATGATGAGCAAAATAAGCAGTCAGTTCCATGGCTGGGCACTTTAACCTTGAAGCTGCTTTGTACTGATGACAAAAACACAGATCAAGATGTCCAGGGTTTCATATGTAACAAACCTAAGGAAGCAATCCTGTCAACTTGCAGGGCTGGCTTCATGTACCATCATTTTTCTTCAGAATCAGTTTCTGGTCTGAAGATGTAATTACCCCAGAATTACAACTTGCCTCTGAGTAGAGCAGCTTCACAGTCTTTGAGCAGTGTCATAGGTTAGCTGGTGTACTTCAGTAAGTAGGGTGAGTAGAAAGAGAGGTAGTGACTCAATAATCTGTACGTTTTAGAGGAAGCAACTGTAGAGTTACATCGAAGCCAATTTCATGGCAGGAAGGGATTATTTCACATTTTTAGTGGTTAAATCAACGACTATATTGGGTATCTGCAAATACAACTTAGAGCTAATACCCTTTTACCTATACATATAACTATAAGACAAAGCTGCACAGAGCGCAACAAAATGAATGTAACCTGTACAAAGATCCTCATAGCTTGTCCATATCTAGTAAGGACTAAACAACTGAGATACAACATGTAAATGAATTAGCTTTGAAGTCATTGGTGGGTTTATTTTTGAACATCGAGTCAGGCTAGCTGTTTTCCCACACCTCCAGTTTTCAAATGAAGCCAGGCTGAGCACATCTTTACTCCAGTTCTGCACTAAATCCACATACAAATGAGTCAAAATACTGAACTAGCCCTTTAAAATGTTCTGGTAATCATTCTAAAAGAGTTTCTGATAGTCTGATATTGATCCATTTTAAAATAGAAATATGAATCATGTAAGTCAAGGTGAATATATGCATCATGTAAGTCATATTAGAGAAAGAGAACAGTGCTACATGCCTGAGTTAATGAACTTTCGCCACATCTCCTTATTTTCCCTATTCACAGCTAATTCAATTTCCATGTCTACAGGATACTATATCACCAGACGACAAGAAACTAAATGCAACAACAAAGCTTTTAGAGGTCATCATAGAAACATGACACGGGTGTGACTTCCGTCTAAAAGGAGGTGCTTCACTGTGGCTTACCTGGCATCATGCTGTTGAAGGCAATGGTGCGCTGGCCGATGAAGTCCTGGCCGATGGGGTCATGATCCCACACAAGGAAACGCACCAGGGCCAGCTCCGGCATGTAGACCGTGAACACCAGAGTCTCCTCCCACATTGGGTTGAACCCTACAAAACGTCCAAAGAGAGGTGGCAGAAGAGGTGGAGGAGGGAAGGTTGGTGAGGGAGGAGAGTGCAAAGAGAGAACAGAAAGATTGGAAAGAAAAATTGAATGAGACAGCAGAAAAAAAAGTGTGACAAATAAGAAGAGAAAAGTTAGGGAGATAAATAGAGAGGATATAAAGAGACGGAGGATGGAGGGAGTGAATGGCCAGGGGAGAGTCAGATAGTGAGCTCAGCACTCATCAATTATTCAGGGTTTGTGTGTGTGTGAGAGAGAGACAGTGGACTGTGAGGTGCTGCCTATGCACATCTCCTCATGCTGAGCTCATCAATTATAGATCAAAACCCATACAGGCGGCTAAAACACTCACACACACGTAGAGAGTTACATTCAACCAATGGATTGTTCGAGGCATCACATACATACATTAATCACATGTCAGAGGCAAACCACAACACTTCACAGCTCTCCTCATGCAAACAAATGGACATCATGTGTAGCTCAGTTCATAGAAAAGCACTGTGTTTCTACAGCTAAATGCTCAGTATTAATAACTCATTTTCAAACTAGAGTGTTTTTAAAACCCCATTAACACCAGAAAGTGATTCAATGAAATGTAACTACACATTCTAGAAGAATTCACCAAGACGGTCTTATAAAGTAGGATCGACAGGCAAGGCTAGCTGGAAAAACTGACGCAGTAAGCCATGATCTTCCAAATAAAGAGACTGCTGGAACACTGCAATTTTCCAGACTGTTGGATTAATAAAGGCTTATCTTATCTTATCTCTTAGGTGTTGAATTCATACCAAAGAAACACACCAAAGTCAGTCTAAAATGAACATTGGTTTAGTTGAAACACCGACCAATTCACTTATGGGCTCAAATTAGCCACTTTAGCTACATTGAGATAAAAGAGCAGGCATTGTAATGAAGTACAAACAGTAAACATATTTAAAAATTGCCTGATAATTTCCTGTGAGGGTTAGATATGCCATATATCCATCACAGTATTAATTAATGGTCAAATAGTAGATGTTAAAGCCTTCTATATGCCAAATCTTATTTTAAAAAACAACCAAACACACCTATTTTGCTATTGTAACTATTAAAAAAGTGATTGACTTGGTAATTCTCTAGAGAAGTTTACAGTTTGGGGTCAATTAGAGCCAAGCACCATCAAGCTGTGACCACTTGACTGTGCAAGCTAACTACTAATATGCTAACCACTTGGGAACATGGTTGGGCTTGTATGTCACACACACACAGTCATTTGACATTTATTGCACTCGCTTCTGTTGCACACTATGTATGCCTACAATGTGGCACACTGCAGTTTATGTCATTAGTTAACATTAGGGGCAGGAAGTCCAAGAGAAACAACCCTGCTTCAATCAGCATAATCTGGAAATATCAGGCCTCACTGACATTCTACTCATTTTTGTTCAGTGTAAAAACCACTTTCCATCCACTAGAAAAACACTATAATCCACATGCAGCTTTATCTTGGGTGGATAATGGAAATATGTTGGACTGGATCATAGCCTGCTTGTCACGCTGTGATATAAGAAATCTGGTTTGGTTGTGTCATCGAGTATATGTCAAGCAGAAATACTGTAGTGTGCTGGAAGCAACTTGAAAGCACACCAGTCTTTAGTTAACTCTAGATAGGCAAGAGTAAAATCTAATTATTTACCATGAATATCACTAATTAATTGAATGGATGTATTAAATACATTTTCATTGCATTAGACACTATTACTCAGTCGAAACAGTGTGTTTTGTTTTGATGTTCTTTCAAGCATCTCACAGATGTTTTTTTTTAATAATCATTTTATAATTGTTAAGTTTCTGAAGATAACTGAATCTCTTTCTAAGCTTACCGTTATCATCCACCACTCTGGTCTGCTCCTTGCAACAGTCCACTGGGAGGCCAATGATCTCCACCTCCACAAAGGGATCGATGATCTGACAGAAAGGGGGGCACACAGCAGTATGGTATTGCTTCATATCAACAGTGATTACATTTAATTATTTTTTGGTTTGGCAGTAAACCCGTAGAAATGTATACTGTTTGCTTAAAATCACCATCATTCTCTGCTTTTGCTTTCAATAGAGAATTTTATTGCAAGAGGACCCCATTGATTTATCCCTGGATTCTAATAATGCAGTGATAAATCAATGGTTTCAGAAGTGACATTAACAAATGTATCAATTCTGATTATGGACAGTTTCTTTAGAGATTGCAATGTGTTATGCTAGCAGCCGCTGATTTAGCTTGGAGCCTGCAGCAGAGATAAGCAGCAGCCACAGAGGTCTGGTAAACACTTCTTTCTAGCTCCACACCAACAGATGTTTTACTTTTCCAACGTGTAGTCTATAGATCTCCTTTATATTCCCTGTGTTTTCCTGCTTGCTCAAAATTCCATAACGTTCCAAGAAGAAGCATTGGCACAACAGGTTTCTACAATACATACCACATCTAATAAGTTAGCCATAGTGCACAAGGACGTTTGGTAGAGTGTTTGTATTACAAGACAGCACTAAGTGAAACTCATAAAAGTCACAGTCAGTTTGGGGTATTCATTCATTTTCGTGTGTTTTAATTACTTTTTTAAGACTACAGTCATGTGTATCCTACCTCTCCTCTGTCTCCCATCATAGAGTCTTTGGGTTTGGGCAGCTGTTGTCCACTGATGATCTTTAACACCAGCTGTTTCCTCATCTGACCAGGCAGCGGGTCCTCCATGTTGGGGTTAAAGGCACCTGCAGTGGGTAGAAACTATGGATTTATGATCTTTCAGTTATTGTAAATTCCTTTATCACAACCACTCCTTATGTCAGTCATTGGAATCATATCTGCAAGGCCAAGGGTCTTTTAAAAGCCAAGTCACTCAGGTTTCAATGTGATGTCACAGCAAAATACTTCAAATCAACATCTTAGCATGTTGCCAGTCTCTTAATGCTCACATATAAACAACATATGCAGGATAGCTGAACATGGACTTTGCAAACCTGAAATTACAAAATGAAAATGTTTCTTAGGTGTATGTTAACAATGAAGGCTAGGTTTTGAACTATAGTGGTGCTTGAAAATTTGTGAATCATTTTGAACTTTGTCTATTTCTCCATATGACCTAAAACATCATCGGAAGTCCTCAAGTTAGATAAAAAGAAAAAGAAAGAAAATATTGTACTTGGTCATTTGGTTATTGAGAAAATTATCCAATATGAAACCTCTGTATGTGACCTTTACCTTTGACTATCCAGTGTGACTCTCTTGTGCAGCAACAACTGGTCCTGAACATTTCCAGGGACTGTTGATCAGTTCTGCCCATCGGCTTGGAGCATTTTTATCTCATTCCTCCCTACAGAACGGTTTAAACACTGGGAGGTCAAATGAACGGCTTGCATCTGGTCCTTTCACAATGTTTGTATTGGATTATTCCCCAGACTTGAACTTTATTCTTCTTTAGCCTTTATTTCTTAGAACAACTTCTGTGCTTAGTGTCATCTGGCTGCATGACTGTCTCTCTCTTGACATTCAATTCACAGACAGATGTCCTGACATTTTCCTTCAGCTGGTATGATTCAACCTGTCCTGGCCTAGATGTAGCAAAAGAGGCCCAAGTACACTATATTGCCAAAAGTATTGGGATGTCTGCCTTTACACGCACATGAACTCTAATGACATCCCATTCTTAATCCATAGGGTTTAATGTGGAGTTGGTCCACCCTTTGCAGCTGTAACAGCCTCACCTCTTCTGGGAAGGCTTTCCACAAGGTTTAACAGTTTTAACTGATTTAATGAGCCATTCGCAGTTTCACTGTACCAGCCGTGTGTACTTACACTTGCATGGCTTAATCTTTGAGACAAGCATATGCTACTGGCAGGATCAACCAGGTAGCCCAGAACCGTGCGTGCGTAATTTATGGGAATCTTTGACCATTCTTCCAGAAGTGCATTTATGAGGTCAGGCACTGATATTGGACCAGAAGGCCTGGCTCTCAGTCTCTGCTCTAATTCATCCCAAAGGTGTCCTATTGGGTTGAGGTCAGGACTCTGTGCAGGACAGTCAAGTTCCTCCACACCAAACTGGATCATCTATGTCTTTATTGACCTGCTTTGTGTACTGGTGGCAGTCATGTTGGTACAGGAAGGGGCCATCCCCAAACTGTTCCCACAAAGTTGGGAGCATGAAATTGTCCAAAATGTCTTGGTATGCTGAAGCATTAAGAGTTCCTTTGACTGGAACTAAGTTTTTATTTCTTTCAGAAATGTTTGTAGAAGCAGTCTGCATAGGTTGGTTTTATACACTTGTGGCCAGGAAGTGATTGAACACCTTAATTAAATCATGAGGGGTGTCCCAATACTTTTGGCAATATAATGTACTACCACCACCATGTTTCATAGATGGGATAAGGTTTTTCAATGCTAAATGCACTTTTTTGTTTTAGTTTGGAGCCACAAAGCCTTTTCCATTAGTTTTCTGATTTGTCTACATGCTCTTTAGTAAACTGCAGATGGGCAGTAATGTTCCTTTTGGAAAGCAGTGGTTCCCTTTCAGACGTTTTACTCGGTACAACACATCACACTCTTGCGTGGCCTGACTGAAGACACCTCTATTCACACCTTTAAGGCAGATGATCTGTGATGACTGTCTGCACACATAAATACCTCTCATCACAGTCGTCCCTCAGCTCTTCACCTCGCTAAGAACACCTCCTTGAGACAGGCTAGCTAGCTACTGCTGTTAGCTCCGTTTTCTGTAGGCTACTGCCGGCTTGAAATTGGTTTAACTGCCCCTGTTGGCGTTAGCACGTTGACAGAGCCTGAGGCGTGCAAGTTCTGTCACCAGCATTGGCGTTCAAGCCTCGAGAGACAGATCACATTTCTGGAAAAGATATCTTTATCTACTTTTAGGACTTGTGCGAAAATCTAATGATGTTTTAGATCATATGTGTGCAAAAATAATTCTAAAATAAAATTATAAAGGGCTCAAAAACTCTTAAGCATTTACAAAACTATGTAAATGGTTCTGTTTATATGCAAACCTTCACACATGCAGGCAGGTTTGAGGATGTAGCCACAGTTGCCGTTGCTGTAGAATTTGGCTCTATTAAGCTGCAGGACGCGACCCTCAGACTGGTAGTTGAGTGCAACTGAAATCAAAGCATTTCACTTCATTACTGTCAGCACCACTGAAAGCAGCTGATTGGCAGAAGTCTTAACAAAGTGGTAGAAGCCCTGATCAGTTACCATTCTGAATGTCCAATCATTTTATATACAGTGATACACACAGTGAGCTAGGATAAACTCCTACCAAGTTGGCACCCGGCGTTCCAGAAGGGCTGGGGGTTGAAGTTAGAGGAGTCCACGCGGTAAGAGGAAGGGTAGATGCGGGAGAGCTGTCGCTGGTTAAAGTGTATGAAGGATGTAGCTTTCTGCTGCATCACCTGATGGGCTTTAGTCTCACTCAGTGATGACACCTGCCAGCTGCAGTTGGCTGCCATGGACAACACAAAGACATCTTTGTTTTTCAGGCTCACAAACTTCAATTCAATGTTTTAAGTAGGGTTCAGCATCATTAAAATAGTCCAATTGTATACCAATAGAGCTGAACAGTTTGCAGTGATCAGTACAAACACAAAAGAATCTGACTGAGAATTTAACTTTCAGATGTCAACAATACTTGATACTTGAACATTAAGTATCTATAAGAATAAAAGGCAGTCTACATTAAAATCAAAGGATCACACTCAGTTAAAAGTTAGCAACCTAGATTCTGCACTGTAGTTATTATGTAGTTGGCACTGGATTAGCAGTGGTCAAGTGTTTGAGTCAGTAAAGCTAACAGCTGTATAGAGTGAACAGAACTGCTCACCTTGTGCCTCAATATCATAGAGACCTACGGACCGTGTGTATTTGACCAGATCAGACAGAGCCCTGGACAGCTTCATGGTCTTCTTCTTTCTGTAAGGTCAACAATGGTCAAAGGTTACAAAGAGCTGACATATACACAGAGATCAGGTCACATTTATTTACAGAGCACATTTTAACATGAGCGCTGACCAAAGTGCTTTACAGAGATGTTTTCAAAGTCTGACTGTCTACCATATAAAGATCAGTGTATACATTATTAACACTGACCACAGCTTCTTGATTATCTATTTTTTTAGCTGGTAAAATGGGTCAAATCTTTCATTGTCTCTCTCCGTGCACACTCTGATACACTCAAAACTGATACATTCAAGTTACCTGATAAATTAGACTTTCTATGTTTTTGACACAATGCTGTCAAACTTGGACACACAACTCTACAAACAAGTTCTTAACGAGCATGTAAGAAGACATGTTACATTTCCAGATCAGCTCCCAGCAGTGGTAAGGAGATTGCTGGTTTTAGGCTAAATGTCTTTAGACTAGCCTGGCTCATAGTTACTAACTAGCCTTTACAGTCTGACTGCAGTGATAAGGAGAATCAGAGGGACATTGCTGTCTTGTTCCACCAACTGGGCCTTTTCTTCTTTTTCGGGGGGAGTGAGCATGGCACACAACATCTGGATTACTATTATATTGAATTTGGGTCTAAATATTTACTTTATGGCTGATGACAGAAACAAGAATCAACCGACCCAGTGCTGCTAACATTACTTCTCACACTCACAAAAGAGAGAGTGTCAGAGTCACTGATATAACTGAAGGATGTTTTTGGCCATCCAGCATCAACTACCCTCAAGAAAGAGCCCGAGGACAGTGAGTATGGTTTATTCCTATGGTGTCATTAGCATAGCAGAATTTAATTTTGTAAAGACAGCCCCTAGTGGATTTACCCACAGTGGTGCGGGTGCTGTGGTGGATTCTGAAGCTTTACTAAAATTTATCTGAAATGTGGTTCGGCCATAAAAAAGGGATGAGATAAAAAAAAAAAACAACTGCATTTTTCAAAGTGCAGATAGACAGTACATCTGTGTGACAGCGCTAAAAAAAACCCGACATGTCAGATTTTAAGCCAAGCTTTAAGTTAAGATTAGTAGAAGAGTCATTTTTGTTTGGTTGAAATTTAAACCTGAAATGCAAATTTGAACATGTGTCCATCACAGTCTATTGACAACATGGATAAGTTAAATTATGTGCATCAAAGCTTTATGTTAACATTGGATATAAAGGGAAAGACAACACATTTGTGTCTGTATTGAACACTGTATTCAACTTGTGTGTGTGTTTGTGTGTAGCATACTTGTTGTGGTGCAGTGGGGCACGGGAGGCGCTGCTTGTGCTCTCTTGGTCTGTATCTGTGTCTTCAAAGCTTGACGTCTTCTTCAGCTTGGATGTCTTTTTCTGCAGAACAAAGGATTAAAACGTGAGGGATGTAATAGTATTGGTAAAATAGTTCTCTTTATATGGAACATGCCTCAAGAGATGACTACAGTCGTGGCCAAAAGTTTTGAGAATTTGTGGTCAATCCTCAAGCGGTGGGTGGACAAACAAAAACCCACAAATTCTGACAAATTATTAATTAAACTGATTATTCATATTCCTCGGTCAGGATGTGGTCCAGAAGTAGATTGACAGCATGCCAGGGTGAATTGCAGAGGTCTTAAAAAGAAGGTAAACACAGCAAATATTGACTCTTTGCATAAACTCAATTTATTGTCAATAAAAGCTTTTGACAATTATGAAATGCTTGTAATTCTACTTCAGTATACCATAGTAACATTTTACAAAAAGATCTAAAAACACTGAAGCAGTGAACTTTGTGAAAACTAATTTTGTGTCATTCTCAAAACTTTTGGCCACGACTGTACAAACAAGCTCCTGAGCAAAATCCTCCTCTTTAGTTGCTAAATGCTCCACTCTGTTAATCAGCTAGTTGCTAACTTTATCTGTGCAATAAAGTCCAGTGGGTTTGTTAATCCATAATTTCCCTGAGGGAGCCATCCAAAGGAATTAATAAAG
>OMNN01041330.1:275-18159 GCA_900302755.1 Chromis chromis
TTTTTGACAATAATGAGTGAGTCTCTGTGTTGTTGTGTAATGAGGAGGATGTCGTCCCACTACAGAGGAGGTCCGTAAGAACCAGGTGTGTGTGTGTGTGTGTTAAAGAAGCTGTATCAGCGTCATGTTAGTGATCAGTGGATTATAGCTGATAACACTGTCTATGATTGGTGAAGCACATTCTTCTAATTTGCATCCCTACTTTATAATTTACTACTTTTTCTATTAGGATGTATGGTAGAAGATTGATTCAGCTAAACCAGTTTGAACAAATGTTAGTACTCATATATGCAGCACTCAGCTTGAAGCTAAAACACCAAACTGTGGTGACTCAGTCTTACAGGGCACAAACACCTGTGGGTGAAAGGTAGGACCCAGCAGTGCTGTTAGCTCCCAGCACAGAGCAGCAGAGAGGAGCAGAGGATCAGCTGCAGCTACTCCCAAAGCAAACAATCCGTGATCTACGATGTTGCGTAGAATGTGGGCGGGGAAAACCCTACAGACACAGAGATGGACCTGCTACATGTCAGGCGCACCACTACAACCAGTCAGCATGTTTAGCTGGACTTGGCAGCTTTTTGGTTACACTCTGGAGACCACAGGAAGTTCTAGTTGGTCTTGACGCATGCTCCATGATGGATGGGATTTATTTGACATACAAAACAATCCAAAAAGGAAAGTGTGTGTGCAAATGCATGTTAGGAATAATCTGAGGACATACTTCCAGTGCTCCAAACAAGCATTCTGTGTTTATTCTACAGTTTTCTTAATTTCTGATGCTGCACAGACATACATTCTGAACTGCATGTCCATCAGGAGGACCCTCATGGCCACACTGACACAGACACTTTGAATTGGCCTTTGATGCTGAAGATGCACTGATCCAGCAGTGCTCTAATGTTTCCAGTAGCCAGACTCAGTGTATCTGCTGAAGCAGAGCACTGATCTAATAGCAGTACTGTGGATTCACTCATTTCAGCAGTAAATGGACTTTTAGGTAAACCGTATCAAGTCAGTATTTAGTAATGGTACTCCCCGTGGCTGAATGACACGGGCATGATTTGTCTTCACAAACACCAGTGTGACAGTAAAAGCCTACCTCTGCTGTCACTGTAAAGCCTACTTATTGGAAGCACATGTAGGAGGTGATGCATCATCAGTTACTCACAGCAGCAGTTGAACAGAAAACTCTATTTGATTGAATTATTAATGAACACATTAGTGCAATCTGGTAAGAATGAATGATCAGGGCCGCCGTATAGCTCTCTGAGTGAAGGCGTTACCATGTGGGCGCAGGTCGCCAGCAGCGGTCATGAGTTTGAGTCCGGCTCAAGACCCTTTGCTGCATGTCTCTCTCCTCTATACACCCTTTCACCCCCTTCTCTCTCTCTCTCTCGCAATAAAAATGGGAAAAAGTCCCCCAAAAATACTAGAATGAATAATCAATTGATTTCAAACTACAATGACAATTTGAAACAATGCTAATGGCAAAGGGTGCAGTTTAGGGTGTACATTATGTAGCATGTCATACACACAGTTTAAACTGTCCCATCAATGGTTTTATAAATGAATGCCATCCTCCTTGTGACAGTCACACTTTGATAGTGCCTCATGTGGCAGTGCTCCTTTCCATTTTAATCTGTTACAGAGTGAATATTGAACTGAAGCAGGACTTTAAAAAATCCTGTTCCCATCAACTTGCAGTATCTGTCATAAACTAGTAAAGCACTCGGAGAGTGCAGACCTCCGCCAAGCAGCTCATGTCCACCCATTAGGGCTCGTCTGAATAGCAATATCTGTGCTCCAGATATTGTAGTCCAATTAATGACCAATATCCGAATATTCGGCTCGTGTGGGGTGGGGTGGGGGTGCAAGGCGCTAAAAGCTAAGAAATTGAGCCGTGGCGTTGGATATTCAGGTCCAATTAATAACGAATATACTTTAATCATCTGTTCCTTGTCCCATTTCCTGAAAATTTCATGAAAATCCGTTCATGACTTTTCAAGTTATCTTGCTAACAAACAGATAAACGCTGGCAAAAACAATAACTCCGCCGCTTTGCTTGGCGGAGGTAAAAATGGTTCAACCCTGTAACTTGAAAGTGAAAAGAAGGTGTTCAGGGGGAGAATTGATCAATGGGTACTATCTGACATCTTTCCGTCGCTGCAACCTCCTTTTTGTTTCTCCTTTTCATTCTAAACTTTGAAAGCGAACTTCCCCTCCAGACTTGTGCAACAGATTGAAAGTGTATGAATTAGTCAGCAGAGCTGTGATACTGTGAAATCCTGAACCTTCGCCAGAACTTGTCTAACCATGCTCAGTACATAAACAGTAGTCCTGCCAACAAGGTGGGAGATGACTAATCTGACACTGTCTGTTGTGAAACCTGTGCACACCTACACTGCTGCGTGTCAGATACTGTATGGGTAACAGTACAGTGTCTCAGTGGCTGCTGGGGATCACTATCAGCTCCACTGTTCCTTGTCTCTTTTCACTTTGATTAGTACAAATGTCATTTTCCAGTCAGGTTTGTTTTTTTTAGTTTTTGGAAATGCCACAGTTTGAACCCCGGCCTGTTGAGTCATTCCTGAAAACTAGGCTGCCACTCACACTGAGCTGTTAACAGTGAAAAGTAGAAGTAGGAAGATTTCCCTAAGCGAGGAGAGTACACAGGCCTAAAAGTGATATCAGTACCTCTCCTTCACCTTTGACATGTTCTGGATTCTAGCAGATAACAGAATAGGAGGTCTCCCTCAGTAGGTCCTTTGCAGCAGTTGCACCATGAAAGTCTGACAGGTCACCGTCTCCTCCTGACAGTTCATGTTGAGATGTATCTGCTGCTTGAATACTGATGCTGGCTCTGATCTGAGCTGCTGTTAGTTGGTGATTTCTAATGAACTCTGGCAAACTCTTGGACTGACTGTAATATCTGAAAGTAAAGATGGACTGTTGTTTCTCCTGAGCATATGAATATATATATGAATTAGTTGAACAGGGCTGTAAGTACCTGCTGTATTTGTAAAAAGTACCACAGCTTTTCAGAAACCTGTACAGGATCCTAATGTGTTTTTCTGTGTTCAATATGAGGGGCAGTGTGACTGTCTGGAGCAGACCTATTGTAGTATGAATAGACCATGTGATATGTGGGCGCTTTAAAAGTCTGCATCAGTCACATTTAACTGTAAACCATTCCAAGTGATGACTTCATGAAGCTGTTTAACATCCTGACAGCACTGTGCAGAGTTGTCATCGAGGCAAACAGTAACTACTTTGAGGATTTTAGAATATACAAAGAGAGAATGCTTTGTTTACACTCTCCTTCTTGCCACGTAATTCCATTTGTGTTATTTCATAGTTTAGATGTCTACAGTTTTGTTTGACCCTTTAGACTGAGTATGTCTGTCCAAACTATTGACTGGTATTGTCTATGTCCTAATAGTGCACTAGTGCCATTAACTGTAATTGTATTTAATCAGCATACAGATTATTTGACAGGTTCTTTAGTCCTCTTATCCAAGACAGGACTAAGATGAGAGGTGAAATGTCTTGGAGAACCAAAAAGAGAAGTCCAGTTACCTTCTACTGCTACTCTTAGGATTACCATGACCTGGATGACAGAGAATCTATACAGACATTTTAGGACGGGGCGCATGGCTCAGGTGGTAGAGCCACTGAGTCCACTGATTGTAAGGTTGGTGGTTCGATCCCCAGGCCCTCCACATGCAAAAGTGTCCTTGGGCAAGACACTGAACCCCAAGTTGCTCCCAATGGCAGGCAGACACCTTGCATGGAAGTCTGTCACCATTGATGTGTGTGAATGTGAAACACACTGTAAAGCACTTTGAGTACCACTAAGGCAGAAAGGCACAGACCATTTATCACAGGGGGGAATACATCACATTGTATCCTACAGTGACCCTTCAGGAGTTTCTTCATTTTCTTTTTTCCTGTGGGTTTCTGGTTTTATTTTGTCAGGATGACTTGTAGTATCATCTTTTTAATGTCTTCTCTCTCTCTCTCTCTTGTGTGTGTTCCAGTATCAATTCCACCCTGATGGACATGGATAGCACGGCGTCCAGCGGTCGCTCCACCCCAGCCATGCTCAACGGTCATGGCGGCGGTTCAGTGGCAGTGAGCGGCTCAGCACCAGCAGGGGGAAAGTCTCTGAGCTACACCTGCTGCTGGGATCACTGCCAGCTGCTGTTCCCCAGCAGCCCTGACCTGGCTGAACACATCAGAGCCACACATGTGGACGGACAGAGAGGAGGGGTAAGTGTCTTATTGTGTGTGTGTGTGTGTGTGTGTGTGTGGTTCATTTACACAGGTGGAGACACAGCCGTATAAGCTCTGGTGGCATCAAATAACAGAGGTGATGAACACACAGGCGTGGCTGCTTGTAGAAAACACCTGTTAGGGAGAATGAAACCACAGAATGCACGGTTGGATTAGAGATCAACATCTGCCAGGTAGCTTTAACGACAGCACCAAAACTAATGAGAGCAAAGGTCCATGTTCTACTGCAGGAACTCACCAACTCATCACTTGAAGGTTTGTGAGGTCCTAAGCTGGGTTTATGGTGAACGCAGGTTACAGTGAGGAGTTGGGTTTCTATTTTAGTGTTGACTTTCTCAGTGGACTGACACAACACCACCACAGTAGTAACAGGCATGTTCAACAGCCACTAGTGCAAGAGCAAACTGTGGTACGTATCCTAAGTATTAATTATGTACTGTTTTATGCTACCAGACAATTGGGACATACTACTTTGTCATAATATTAAACTTTGACCATTTCTCTTTATATATCCATCGCTCTCTGCTCAGCTAATGATGCTCTCTGAGTTTTAGTCTCTCTCAACTCACACGAGAGAACGTGACATAACTGCACAGAGGATTGTGGGTCAGACCAGAAACAGTGTTAGCATAGTGCAAAATCTGACTGGATGTAGGAGATGTTCTGGTATTTTTGCCATATTGCACTGACATAGTATGATTGGAACATACCATATTTTCTTTTTGGCATTCAGTATAGTGTTAAACTATGGATATTAAAATGCAGTGTGTGTTTATGTCCTTTAATACTTTCTGTCGCTACCACTGTTACATTAAGCACTACTTAAATTTATTCTGGAAACTTGAATTTCTTCAACATTAAACAACAGCTCGTTTCCTTGAATATGAAGTTCCTAAACTGCTAACACACTCTCTGGTTATAAAGCTGTCCAGCAAACAGTTTCTTCTTATGCTAAAGGAAAAAAACTCCAACATGATACCGCTGTTTTGTTTTTTTCTTTTTCACCATGTGCAAGCTAAGACCAGTTATCACAATGCAGTTTAAATGCACTCCTTTGGCTCTGATGCAGCCAGCTCTCTCTGAAGTCACTCTGTGGCCTCAGCAATGCCCCCCCACTGCTCTATGACACCTTCCATTAAAGCAGCCAAAGTACCATATTTTTAAAGTGGTTCATTTTTTGGAATCTGAAAACATGCTAAATATCAAATCCGATCATCAGTCAACCCTTATTTCACCAAGTCTCAGTGAGTCACTCTGACACGTTTACATGGTGGTTCCCTTTAGACATGGAGGATGTGCAGTTACATTTGTCATCCTCCGTTTCCAAGCCAAGTCCAAATAGGAGTTGAATCAACCGATCAGCCTTCTCACACCACGGTGAGCTGTGAAGGAAGCAGTGACTTTCAGTTCTGGATCAAAGTAGGAAGCTGCTTCCTGAATGTTTGTGCACTGCGCTTTTCTAACTTTGGTAAACTGTTCCAACACTGCTACAATGTGTATCTGTGTACTGACTGTGTGTGTCCCCCCCCAGGTGTTTGTGTGTCTGTGGAAGGGCTGTAAGGTGTACAACACTCCATCCACCAGTCAGAGTTGGCTGCAGAGACACATGCTGACCCACAGTGGGGACAAACCCTTTAAGGTGACAGCACACAGCTCACATCACACTCTCCATTACGTCCATCAGCTCAGCTCACTCACACCGTTACTCGTCTGTGTTCCCGCAGTGTGTGGTGGGGGGCTGCAACGCCACATTCGCCTCCCAGGGGGGGCTGGCACGCCACGTCCCCACTCACTTCAGCTCCCAGAGCTCATCCAAAGTGTCCAGTCAGGGCAAAGTCAAGGAGGAGTCTCCGTCCAAGGCTGGGCTCAACAAGAGGAGGAAACTCAAGAACAAACACAAGCGCTCGCTGCGTATGTACCACACGCATATACAGGGTATAATACAATACACAACTGTTGGCAATCTGTATTGACTGTATTTCCACACACATTCACTTTGACATAATAAAATGAGGCACACTGAGAACCATTTTCTGTTTCCAGCACGACCTCATGACTTCTTTGACGCTCAAACCATGGATGCCATCCGCCACCGAGCCATCTGCCTCAACCTGGCAACACACATCGAGAGCCTGGGCAACGGACACAGTGTGGTCTTCCACAGCACGGTGGGCTCACACACACACACACACATTAACAGGAGGTCATATGCCATTCTGTGCAGCAGAGTGTGATTTCATGTCTGTGTCTGTGTGTGTTCAGGTAATAGCCAGGAGGAAGGAGGACTCTGGGAAGGTGAAGGTTCTGTTACACTGGACACCTGAAGACATGTGAGTCCTGCTCTTCTCCTCCCCCCCTCTCTCTCCTCCTGCTCTTCCTTCCTCACCATCCTCCAGCAGTGAAACAGAATAAGAGTTCACACTGGATGAGAGCAGAATGAAGGTATCCTGTGTACTGCTGCTGTTACAGGGTTAAAGAGGACAGCGTGATGGCTTAGCTTTTATTAGCACTCACATCAACACCAGATCTGCTCCACTTTTGAATCCTGCCTAAGTTGGTGCCTTAGGCAAGAGGTTACCTGTTTAAAGATGTAACTTTTCACGGTTACACTGAAAATGAAGTGTGTCACATGTGAGGAGAATTACAGTGTGTATCAATTAATCTGTCGACTATTTTACCGATTAATCTAAATGAGTAATTTTCCTCCAAACAAAGCAAAATGACCATTTGTACAACACAGTCTATAATGAACCAGTGGTTTTTATATTAAAGTACAAAAATGTATGCTTAAACTGGAAACTCCAACATGATGAAAATAAATGAAAAAGATGGGTGCCACGATAGCCTAGCGGTTATTTTGCGTGACCCACGTGCAGAGGAGTAGCGGCTGTCCCAGGTTACAGTCCAATTGGCCATTTACTGCATGTCCTTCCCCACTCTCTCCCGTTTTTAACTCTGTCCACTATCCTGTCCTCTCTAATAAAGGCATGAAAAGGCCCAAAATAAATAAATAAATGAAAAAGAGGGTTTATTACTGATCTAAGACAGAGGCACACATCCAAAATATATCCAAGTTTCTATTAAAACTTTTAACAAAGTGGAAAAAGTTCCATGTGTATGTTAAACAAACATGGACACAGTGGATATTTTAGAAGCAAGCCATGTTCTCCTTGTGAATTTTAGTTTTTTCTGACTGTGGTAGTTCTGGCTTTGAATTTGAATGAAAATGAACTTGCAGCACATCCACCATCTAACTCCTGTGTATGGTGAGTTTGTCGGATGTCTTGATTATCAAATTAGGATTTCAGAGGAGAGCAGCAGCTTGGTTAACATGTAGTCTTAATGAGTCATGTTTCTGTCACTACTTTATTGTCTGACAACAGAAACAGACAACATGGAAATGAGAACGGCTTTATTGAGAATTCATCTGTATTTTTTTTTAAGATTTATTTTTGGCCTTTTCATGCCTTTATTATTAGAGAGGACAGTGGATAGAGTTAGAAACGGGAGAGAGTGGGGAAGGACATGCGGGAAATGGCTGAGGTCGGACTCGAACCCGGGACAGCCGCTGCACGTGAGTCACGCAACACAACCGCTAGACTATCGGGGCGCCCGGGGGAATTCAGCTGTATTAAAATTAAAAAAACAGAGAAGCCAACAGATGTAAAGGCCTCCTGTGTGTTTCCTCTTAAGGTACTTGTGCCTTGCTGCTGGGATCTGCTACTTGATGTCCTATGCTAACTTGAAGTCCTCCCATACATTTAAAACCTTGGATTGTTAGACACATTAACATTGAACCTAGTCAGACTTTGCTTTGGTTGTCATTGCCTAAAACTGTACCGCTGACAGCAGCTCATCGATGCCTTGAGCCAAAAGTAACTCATGAAGCAACAATTCTGCAGTGATACTGAAGGAAAACATCTGATACAGTGAACAGAAAAACACCTGCTGGTTAAAGTATTGCACGTTGAATGTCAACGTCCTCAATAACGCTGACTAATCGCAGCAGTGCAGAACTTGTGTGCACAAGTGTAAATGTTTCTTGTGTGTGTCAGACTGCCGGATGTGTGGGTGAACGAGAGCGACCGACTGCAGCAGAAGACCAAGGTGGTTCATCTGTCCAAGTTGCCCACAGACACAGCTGTCCTCCTGGACCCCAACATCTACAGGTGTGTGGGTGTGATTGTGAGTGGGTGTGTGTTTGTGGGTGTGTGTGCAAAACTACCTTTGAATATTGGAAATCTGATGGTCTCTTATTTCTCCCACAGGATGTTCTTCTGACCACCTCCCTACCAACTCCACTGTAGGAGGAGACCAACTCCTTTTCCCTCTGTCTCCATCCCTACGTTCCTCCTCCCTCCTCCCGAAGGATGCTGGGAGTTTAGTGACCCGTTTGTCGTGGCTGTCTGAAGCCTCCAGTGTTTTCTCCTTTAGGTGCTAAGTTTACTGAGGATGTGTAGGAGAGATGTTGCTCGTTTTAGGTAACACAACTAGACTGAAAACTAACTGACAGCTGTAACTGTAGACTGTAGAGAGAAACGGTCTTTGTAAATACTTGAGATTTGTAATATATTTTTATACTTTGAATTTTTTACTGTACTGTAGATAGATGTCTTTTTTTCTGCCAAACATTTTTTACATAGATGTTTTAAAAATGGATAATATTTGTCAATTGCATATAACTGGCATTGCTCTGGTTTGATGTCATTAAATCTTTCCAACATCCATCTGCTCTGAAGTCTTCACCTGCCAGCCACAGCAGCTGTCAGGTACGTACTTGAAGGTTCCATCCCTGGCCCCTCCGATGCCTAAGTGTCCCTGGGCAAGACACTGAACCCCAAGTTGCTCTCAGTGGCTTGGTCTGTCACCGTTGGTGTGTGAATGGGTGAATGAGAAGCACTTTGAGTACCACTAAGGTAGGAAGGCGCTATATAAGTGCAGATTGTTTACCATAAGTCAGCACTGACATTGAAGACGCCTCTCAGATGTTCACAACCTCTGGTGTTCTTCCATCAGAAATATTCTGTGGTCAGGATGAGGCCCCTGCAATTTTTATTTTTTTTTAAATGGACCAAAGCATGAACCTCTGAGTCGAACTGGTACTCTATACAGGCTGTAGGCTGGTTGTGATCTTTCCTCTGTGAAACTCCCAACATGACAGCAGAGGGAGCTATGCTGCTGCCAAAGACACTATTCTAAAGAAATGTTGAACTTTCAAATGCTTACTGTAAAAGACTAAACCATGTCTATGATTTTTCAATGAATCAATCCAGATGTAATTCCTCATTCTCACAGATGATTATAAAATCCTGTCATAATCATTTTACATAGAAATATCACCAAATTCACAGCACAGCTTTGTTTTTAACTTGTGACAGTCAGAAGATTCTGTGGCTATACAATCAGTATTTTGGCAATGCAGAGCTGCAGCTTTAAAGTCTCTGAAGTGACCGCCGGTTAACGTGGTCTTTATGGGCTCATTTCAGTCACTGTTTCATACTCGTTTCATTGTCTGACAGTAGAGACGGAAAATAATGTGAACTGCTGTATTACAATACAGTATATGTGAGTACAGAGAGCAGGAGAGAAGCAAACAAATGTAAACAGCTGCTGAGTTTAGGCTGAACTGAAGCTCAGCTGGCAACATGAAAACATAGTCCCTGCTAGTAAGAGTAATAGTTCAGACTGAGCTGATGGCCAGTCCAGAAATGGTGGAATTAGAGGCAGTGGTGGTCTAGTGGTTTGTGAGGCAGACTTGTAACTGGTGGGTCGTCGGTTTGAGTCCCCAGACTGGCAAGAGGTTGAGGTGGGAAAGTGAGAGTGACCTCTTGTCCCAGTCACCACCACTGTGGGCCCTTGAGCAAGGCCCTTAACCCCTGACTGCTCCCCGGGTGCTGCACCGTGGCAGCCCACTGCTCCTAGTATGTATAGTTAAGGTTAACTTTGAATAGGATGAATGCAGAGAAGGAAGGAACCCAAGGGGATCAATAAAGGGTAGATTATTGTTATTAATTTTTAACCAATAAACAAGTATTTATGTAGCACTTAATAGTCACATTCTTACTGGCTATTAATGCCTGGAGGCTTCCTAGTTGTGTGAGAGCCTGAAGAATAGCAGACGGAAAGGTCTTATATATTAACAGCTTTTACTTTACACCTTCAAGTTTACAACAACCACAAAACACACACAAAAATTCTCCATATGGGGCTCAGAAGAGAACAACATGTTCCAACAGGAGCAGACGTTTTCTTATTCTCGCGGTTCAGGGTGAGAACGGCAGTATCGCGGTATCGTATACGTCATATTTAGTGGCCGGAAGTCACAGTCGGAGACGTCCGCTGAGAAGAATGGCTGGGTTGCTCAAAAAGGTACGGCTAGAGGTCATGTTTCTGTTTAAGTGATAGATATAAAATGAAGCGTAAAGAAGGCAGGAACGCTCAAGTTAGCATTGCTTACAGTATAGCGTCTGTCGGTGTATTTACGTGGTTGACTTTTGTCAGCACTGTTCGCAGTTTGGACGAGACGCTGCGGTCTGTTAGCCACTTCGCTAAGCTGTTTCACTAACTTGGCTTCCCAGGACCACAGTGTGTTAGAGTCCGGCCAGACACTGCAGCTCGGCTGTGCAGGCTACAGTGGACGATACGGGTTATTCTAAATGTAATATATTCATGAGGTCCATCATGATGTTCGCCTGAATGGTATAATCAGTAGTGTTAGCTAACAGAGAGTCTATCACTGCTGTTTCACACCACCTAGCAGGTGATTCCATTTTAAAGCGAAGTCTTTCAGCAGCTGACCTGAACATGCTGGCATCTTTCAGTTCACACATTCACACAGCTCCAAATATGTGGCGTTTATACTGTCTTCCAGAAAGTTTTATAATCCATTTTTATGTGTTCATAGTATACAGGTCCCATGGTAGCGACAATAATCGTTAGCTGTGGTTTACTCATGTTGTAATGATGTCATACTCATAGCGTATGACATATTTTGTATAAATTTTAAGTGTATGTTAACAGTAGATTATCTCTAAACATGTACATTTCAAGGAGTTTTCCCTGTAAACTGAAAGCAGCTTATCAGCTCACCAAAACTAGACACACATAACTGAAGAGGTCAGACCTTGGTGCTCCTATATTTAGGCTGTACCAGCTCCACCTTAGTAAACTTACCAGAGTTGATGAGGATATAACAGGCTGGTGAAGTGTTGCACGTTGTTGGATGTGATTTTAACTTAAAAGGTGGGGACATTGGAAGCTGCAAGATGATAAACTTTACCTGTAAGAATGGATTACTGTCCTCTTCTACTGTAAATAGTCAGCTTATTGTACAGCTGATTGTTTCAAATGAAAATCGCGATTTCAAACGATGCAATTAGTAATAGGATGTACATTATACAACACCCCTTTGTCAGGCTTTACATTCTTGTGGTCCTCCTTGTGTGACACACAATCATGCAGTGATGCTCCGTCATATGTTTAAATCTATTACACTGTGATTTTGACCTGAAGCCTGATTTGTTTTTTAAATGATCAGGCTTATCGCAGTATCTGTCAGAAAAATTGCAGAAGGATAATAAGCCACAGATCTCTGGTTTGTAATGTTGTGTTTTCTAGTCGCTAATAGCAGCCATACTGACATTTTCACTCTCTAAAAATTCAGAGGACATAAAGTCTATAATGAATTGCTGTAGTAATGTACTGTCGTAAAACATATTGCATAAGTTGTGAAGTCTGTAGAACCAGTTGGTCCTCAAAGAGTCCCACAGGATGTATTATCATAGGTTTTCATGAACCCCTGTTGCTGGCACAGACCATCTTTAATATACCAGTTTTCTATTAACAGGCTGTCTTCATGTTGGGTAATGCTAACAGGTAGCACATCTAAAGACAGGGCTGGACCAGCACAGTATTGATATACTGTAGTTACATGATGATAACTGGTCCTATCTGTATTATATTACAGGGGCTCATCTTTACACACTTTTGGTTTTTAGCATGCAAGATAATTTATATTGGTTCGTAGGCCTCCATTTCAAGTTACATAGAGGTCCTTAATATGTTTGCCTGAATGGTGTAATCGGGTCCTTTAAAACAATCTCCATGTCAAACACAAGGCCCCAAAATTGTTACATATTAATATTATTTTTCACTTTCAATTACTTATTTCTTTTAATCTACATCAGTCCTGATCATAAATACCAGATTCATCCATTCAACAACAATATCCTGATGGGCGCATGAGGGTTAAATACATACTTTATTCATATAATGAAAGTGATCTGTTGAGGTGATAACACAGCATCAGTGTCTGTGTGTGTACACTATTAGTCGCAGACCTTACACTGTGTACTATTCTGGGTGGTGACTGTGGGGAGAATACTATAATGTATTATTGTATGATCATGCTGCCACCTGCAGGTAGCACCAGACATAGTTTTTTGATTGGACTGTAATGATTAATGATGTTTCCATTCAGACTGTGAGCTTTTAAATGAAATGGTTTAGCGGAGTGTGTGCAGATGTATGAAGGCCCCAAGAGAAGCCCCTGTCTGTGTTTATTATGTAGCATTAAAGGGAACCCATGGTTAACTAATGAAGGATGTCTGAACAGCCAGGTCATTTAAAGACATTGTTTTCCCAAGTTGTGCTTCTGTCTTGAATCAAAAAAAGGCCTTTGTAAAGGTTAGTTCTGTGACTGCCATGAGAGGCAGTAAAGGAGCATGTTGGTTCAAGATTCCTTGCTGTAACTCCAACTTAATGTGTGTCTCTCCTGCTCCTTCTTCCAGACGACCGGCCTGGTCGGCCTCGCAGTGTCCCACAATCCACATGAGGTGAGCAGCTGACAGTGAACGCACCACACAGCTCCCCCCACTCGTGCCTCTGCTTGGCTGGATGTAGTGCAGAGCTCAGTCACACCTCAGACTTGATGCTTAACACATTTAACCCAGTTGACCAAAGCCAAACAACAGAACATTGCAGCTGTCATTGTTTAACACTCTGAAGGGTTTAGTAATGAACTAACCCACTCTGCTCTTCCCGTCAGCGTCTGAGGATACTCTACTCAAAGATCCTTGCGTCACTGCAGACCATGCCACAGGACGCCGCCTACAGGAAGTACACAGAGCAGCTGGTCAGCGAGAGGTTCAACCACGTAAAAACGGTTAGAGACAGTTCTACTGGCTAGAAGGTGAATTTTCTTATGACATGGAAGAGGTTTGATATACTCAAAGTACTTCTGTTATCACAGGAGCCAGATGTTGAAAAGCTGGAGAAGAAAATGAACTGTGGTCAGATTGAAGAAGTCATTTTCCAGGTAGGTCACATTACTGTCGGGCAGCCTGTGTGAATAAACCCTCTGAACCGCAAACACCCGACGCGTTGAAAGGCATGGTGTTTTTTAATTGCTTTATTGACAACATTGTTGAGAGCCAGCAACTGTATATCATCACATTTTTACTTTTTATGGTCCTGGAACTAATCATGTGTTACTGTTGGTTTTGTTGGAAAAACAAGTGTAAGCTAGAAATTGTGAAATCCAATTAAACTGATTTTATTTGACATGTCCTCATTAAACATTTGGCAAAAATAAACCATTCCAGTAACTCAGTCTGCTGAGTTCTGAGCTATGACTGACTCAGCTGCGACCAACTGACAAAACGTTGGTGGTAGTCCCTGACTTGAAACTCAGAGGGTTCATGAAGTCAAACACACTATTGGCTCAGTATTGGTTATTCTGACTGACCAGATGAAGTCAGTGTTAAGGGCAACACTTTTTTTAAAATTGGATTTCATAACGCAGTTCAGCTCAAGTCCAGCTCTTTGGAAAGACGATAAACAGTCCACCCAAATCTGGCCTTTTAAATGTTTTCTTTCTCTGCCTTTGGCACACTTAGCAAGACCATCTGTTTCTGATGGACGTCATTTCATTTAAGTGCGAGTTGGTGGAGGATTAGTGACTCAGATCTCAGTTGATCAGTGTTAGTCGATGGTCTCCTACAAGCACCTGTTTATGATGGTAAAAAGGAGTTGTACATGCGTTTGAGGTCTGCCAAAATACTGGTTCTGACCTGAAATGGATCCAGAGAAAACCTACTTGAACCTAACCACCCCTTGATCAAGACCCTTAACCCCTGACTGCTCCCCGGGTGCTGCACCACGGCAGCCCACTGCTCCTAGTATGTATAGTTAAGGTTAACTTTGAATAGGATGAATGCAGAGAAGGAAGGAACCCAAGGGGATCAATAAAGATTAGATTATTATTATTATTAATTGTGAAAAAAGAGAGACCAGGCTCCAAGAGACCCAACCAGTGAAAAGAACAGAATAATCATAAATTAGCTTTTTATGGTTCCGAAACAAATTGATTGAAAGTGTTATTTCCACTCGGACACTGTGACTGATGTATCATTTGATTAGACATGATGACACTAAGGACCAATCAGATCTAGACATATTGACACACAGGCCTGAGACTTTATCCAGCTCAGGTCCTGAGAAGTGAGCTCTTCTATGAAGACCCTTTGTATTTTTTGTCTTTGAACAAACCTCAACTGTACTGAAATCAACACACATTTATTTTGGTTAAAGGCATGACAGCTTTAACGTACTACTAAATATGTTACCCAAAAACACACTGCCCCTTATTGAGCAGACAGTCTGAACTGATAGTCATTGTTTCAGTCTGTTTGGATTATAACTGAATATGTGAGTTCCTTTCATCAGAGTCACCAAGCTAACTTAGGTAGCCATCACCCATAGCAGCATGTATGAAAGGAAGTATTTTGGGAAACGGCGCTTTCACTGTGTTACAGGTGTGTGAAAATTGACGTTGGTGTCATGTAAGGAGGCCATTAGCTCAGCATAAAGAGTGGAAGCAGTGGAAAGGCTTCACCGAGCTTTGAACAAACAGAAATGTAAAACTAAGTGTGGTTTAGAGGAGATACGAGCCCTGACCAATAATGAGCAGACACTTTAGTGACTTGGTGCTTTGAGGGAGACAGTGGAGGCGCTGCGTGGAAGCACTCCATTAAATATTGTGAGGAAATAGTGCGATACTCCCACTAAGACCACAAATAATAATAAAAAACATCATACTTGGTATTTGTAGCTGTATTGATGAGTTTTGAAGAAGCTGGGAGGCCATTAGCTTAGCATAAGGACTGGAAACAGGTTAGCCTACCTGTTTCCAGTCCTCATGCTAAGCTAATGGCTTCCCAGCTTCACATACACGAGAGAGAGATCAATCTTCTTGTCTCACCTCAACAACAAAGTGGGAGGATTTCCCAAACTGTCCAACTCTTTCTTTAAAGCATGACATCTGACCTTGTGTGTAATAATGAACTCAGTGTTGCTGACTGTGTCCTGTGTGCAGGCGGAGTGTGAGCTGGCCCTGTCCAGGAAGATGTCTGAATGGAAACCATGGGAGCCGCTGATCGAGGAGCCTCCTGCCAATCAGTGGAAATGGCCTATCTGAATATACGTGTTTCTAGTGTTCATACTGTCTGTGTGTGAGATCCATACCTCTGCTTCTGCTGAAGTAATATATTAAAGTGTTGAAAACAAAGCCCCATTTATTCTCAGGAATCATTGTTTGTCACATGTAGATGTGTTAGTGTACATTTACCATGTGAAGTGCCAGCCAGAGTTTTACACATGTGTAAAAAGCAGAATCCTAATGTTTAAACTGTAGATTAAATACATGACTGTTTGTTCAGATCAGTTACTTAACATAAAACACACACAGTTAATCCTGATTCTTAGAAGTCTTTGATCAGCTGTCTTCCCCGTGGTTTGGATCCAGCTCTATACAGACCTTTACAGACATTGTTCCAGTTGTGCAACTTTTGTTACATTATGTTCTTTCATAATTGACAAGTTTATTCCCATATTCAGTTTTGGTCACAAGATCAATAGAAAATCCCATGTATCCCTTATCCCTACAGAAGTCAGAGTCACTTGATTCAGTCAGACATGTAGAAGGAAGAAATGTCAGTTGAATCCAGTTGGTAGAAACCGTTTGATCCAGAGGAGGTGTTATGTATTGTGCATAGAGCTGGACCTTCTAACAGCATCCTCTCATGCTGTGCTGCTGCCCAACACACAGTAGCTTCTCTGTCCCATCTACAGCTGTGTCCTCTTCAGGCTCCACCACTATCTCACCCGTTGGTGGCTCTCTGTAACAGCTGGAGCATGATGGGATAGATGGGGGCAAACTCCTTTCCTTGCCGAGCCCTGACTGACTGCACATAGGCCTCCAGAGCGCCCCTTAAAGGAGAACAGATAAAAAGTTCAGTACCAAAAAAATGACTATATGATCAGACTGCATCTCTCATGTCAGAGTGGGCAGAGGAACATTTGCTGCTGATCAAGGTGGTATATCATCTACTGATAACAGTGGATCAAACCTGAAAGCAGTAGATCATCAGTTATTATATACTTCTACACACTATAACTGAAGTAAGATATACATATACACACACACACTGATTAGCCACAACATCATGACCACTGACAGGTGAAGTGAATAACATTGATCATATTGGTACTATGTGGTGTTCTGATGGAAAACCTTGGATTTTAACATCCATGTTGATGAGACTTAGACACCCAGATAAACATTGTCCCAGAACAAACACACTCCCTCATGCTAATGGAAATCCCAAATGTCACTGGTCTACCCCCACAGGAAAATGCCCCCCACCACATGGCAACAACATCAACCAATCAGGGACATCTTGAGGAACATGACAATGGCCCAAGATGTTGGTTTGACCTCCAAACTTCCTAGAGCCCATTCTGATCAAGCATCAACAGGATGCAGTGGAACAAGGTGGATTGACAGAGGCCCCACTGCACAAGGAGAGGACCCAAAGGATCCACTGCCCTGGTCCTGGTGCCAGACCCCATAGGACACCATTCTGACACATCAAAATAGCAAAAAAGTGGAACGTTTCCTTAGAATTCTTGGCGTAAATCCAATCGTATTCATGTTAGAGGCTTCAAAGGTTGGTGGAATGTCTAGCAAAGATCATTTGGTCAATCATTTAGACCTGCTGGAAACTATACTGTCTGTTTCCTCATCACATTTCACGGTTGTGGGAGTTATATTTTTGGAGATAAGATGTCTTTTTAAGGTTAAAATACAAAAAAAATCCAGGTCTGAACACATAAAAGTCTCAATTCAGCCAAAACATCTCACAGAACTTCGTTTTGGGTCCAAAACAACAATGAAGCAGCAACATATTTCCTGAATTCAGTGTAAAATGTGACGAATCGTCCCTTTAATGTCATCAATTTATATTATTACGACACAATACAGCTCATTAGTGAGCATAATATGTCAACGCAAGTCGCCAAACTGCAACAAACGGAAAAGAGTTGGAAGAAAAACGACAAAGACACATTTATAAAAAATAAATGATGCATTAACCCTTTAAGACCTGAACCTCAAAATGTCCGCCTGGTCTTTTTTTCTTATTTTGACAACAAAAGGGTAAAAAAATCGCGATGTTCGTATCTGAATGAAAATACCATATACGAATTAAATGACCGTATACGAATTAAATTACCGTAATGATACTATATTGGC